>APFE030019220.1:57350-100962 GCA_000404065.3 Pinus taeda
TACCAATAATAATTATTGATATAGATGATACAAATTTATTAGCTTATATCAATAAAATAATGATAATAAACAAACTCTTACACACCAGGAACGGTTGAATAAAAGAAAAATAATCATAATCCTAAGAATTTTCGACTTACAAAACAAACAATTAGTTGCTCCTGATTGCATATTTCCTGCCATTTGTTTTGGAAAAGATAAAACTGAAAATGGATTGCATGCCTGCAATTGGATGGCATGGATTACGTTTAAAATAAAACTCAAAGGAATTCTCTGCGTCTCATGTATTGTCGCATCATTATCAACACTTGATGTTTGCCAGAAAGAGCTATTAAGCGATTAACGCCACGGGTGAAACCTTGCAATGTACTCTACTACAAAGAAATTAGAGCCAGAAGGTATCTGGTACGTGCACACGCAGTGCAAAGTTTGCGCTAATCAATCCTACTAGCTGTCGCTGTCCATCAACCACTGCACGACAATACAATCAGAGAGCTTTTTATATCGTCGACATTAACATTTCAAAACGCCCCGAATCGCTGTCGATCTTGAAATGAATCGCACATTAGCTTGAGATTCACAGAAGAGTTTACTGGATCAGCGATCGAGGTCGTATGGGTTACATGTAATGAAAACACCTATAACTGATTCTCTGAACGCCCCGAGACTTACGGACTTGAGGTCGCATGGTGAAATCAAAGAGGGTCAGATTTCCATACACGGATGGGTTTTCTGCATCATTGATGGAGCCATGGTCCCCTGATATATATAACTTGTTTCTCGTGTATTTCGCAGATTTATATGCCAGAAGAAAACGATTAAACACATGATGGCATGACCAGTCAAATTTTGGTTGGTTTAAGGTCCTTTTACGTGTCATTAATGAACATGGAACATGAAAGTTGTAAAGGCACAATCACGAAAATCATATTCCCTTGCGAAAGAAACATATCTTTGGAATGGAAAGGAAAAATATTACTCATCATATTATATGAGGTGAAATAGCACTTTTATATCTTAAAATTAACCTCTTTAGAAAACAATATTTAAACACAATGTGTATGAAGTCCTAAAGAAATGAGCAGAGCATGGTTTTATGTCACATAGAATCATGGAAGCACATGTAACATAGAAGAAAACATGGCCATCAAAGGGATTGGTTTTTAAGTTAATGTTTACTTGAAGATCTGTAAGATGAAATAAATCCAATTCTATGTTCAAAATGCATGGCATTTTTTTATTATTATTAATTTTTCACTTTAATACGTAGTTGGAAGTTTTAGTTCATCATGAGACAACCGAATAAGATTAAATTATGAAAGCACAATTTTGGCATGGCATGTGTAGACACCGAGCTTATCATTGTTATATTTTTAAGGGGGTTTTTGTTATATAATTCTTTTTTGTATTATATGTAAATTTGCATATAATGGTAATTAATTCTTTTATATTTGTATTCATTATTCATATTATAAAGATACTTATTATTAAATTTTCATTTTACTCGCTATGCATTTCATTATTTAAGGGTGATGAAAAATTAATCTCTAATTCATCTAAGTTAATTTTAAAAACAATAAGTTTATTAAATGATTGTATTGAAAATTAATTTTTATAATTTAGTGCGAGAGATAGGTGTAATTTTTTTTTGTTAATTTAAAATTAACATGTGATAGTTAAAAAGATGCTAATGAAAAAAAATCAATGTCAATCACAAATTTGACTATATGTATATACCTTGAGCTATTTGATCTCTCTCCATACATGGTAACCCAAAATTAACATGGATCTATTTTGATTCATAACCATTAGATCAATGTAACTTAAGTACCTACACAATACAACAGCTTTACTTTCAATCAAATACGTTTTGATGTTGACAAACTCTCTCTTATGCCAAAGAATCTTTAATATTAATAAAGTTCACAATGCATTTCTATACACTCAATCAATATAAAATCAAGAACCAAGATCAACTTAGTACATGTGTCATTTATTAGTTGTATGATTAGATGAACCATGGCTTTCATTATTCATCATGAAGAGTTAGATTTTAGATAGAACCACCTACTTTTAAACATAAAGGTGCTTCATTTTATTTAGAGTATTTTGTGAGAGTTTTTCTTATATTTTATTTGTACACACACTTTCTTATTATAACCAATATATTAGTAAGGGCCATTATTCTTTCATAGGTTCCCCATTGACCTAAATCACCCTTTAACCTAAATATTAAGATATATTACGAGCTTATAATGATCGTTGTGAGCTATATTTTTCAACTAATATAAGGGTTAATGTTTTATATAGAAAAATATTTAGATCACAAAAAAAATTCGAACCAACATGCATTTTAAAATTATTTAATTTACTAATAAACATATTTAAAAAAAAATGCAAAAATGATATTATAAATCAGTACTAATGTAAAGAATTTTTTTTACTCTTTTTATTTTAGATCAAAAAAACCAAACAAATTCATAACACCATAGTATTCACAACACCATAATGAAATATAATGTTTTTCATAAAAAAAAAACATTCCCTTATTAATAAAAAATAACATAAATAAAGTTATTAAAAATAATATTTTATAATAGAAAATAAAAATGGATTCTTAACTCCATTATAATATTAGTCCAACATTAAAACTTTTAATGCAATAATACTTACATAAAAAAAATTACACCATCTACCATCAACTCTTCCATTTCCTTTTAGAATTTCTTCACTTTCCATTGTCATCATGTCCACCTACACATTAATAAGAAAGCATTCGAATTCGTTACCAAAAACTCAAATGCATACCTCCGTCTCTTATTTTGATGCATATAGTGTAAATGCTTAACTTTTGATCCATCATTTAACATTGGGTATCTTTTGGATTTGATATTTGACATGGCTTACCATGACAAAGACGTGATAGATTAAGTAATCTTAGTTCAAACCTAATGCACCATTATGGTGATGTATCAATGGGAGGTAACCACATAAGTCAAACCATTTACATATATATAATCATTGTTTGCTGGGAAAGTCAATGATATTAGAAGCACTAATGTGAAAAGTTTTTTTGTACAGTTTTTTTTTGCAGGAATAACATAGGGGATGGAAAGGTTTGTCATGCTAAGTTCACAAACGGCACCTCATGGAATTGTCTTTCTCATTTATTAATGTTAGCCGTTTTCCTTTTTCCAATCCCAATCCCATTTATTATTTTTTCCTTTTTTTGTGACTCTCACAATTATGAAAATTTAAAAGTAGAATTTCTGCCTAACAATTTTGGGTAAAAAAATTCAAAATATAAAAAAGTTGTAGTTTATTTGTTTAATATTTTGGAAAGTTTTTTGACATATTTTCTTGTTTAATTGGTTTAAAATTTTACGGGGATTTTTGGAATCACAAGATTGAATCAAAAATTCTTTAAAAGTACAAACACGATTCAAGATGATAATGTCAACTATAGAAATAGATAAATTGGGGGATATTTAAATTCTACAATAAGTATCAAATATACATATCTACATACTTTCAGTAAACCTATCACTATATAACATGAAAATACAAGAAAATTATGTGTTTATTTTTTATAATAATTTTGATTTTTTAAAGTAGTTTCAATTTATCTCTTTGAAAATAATTAAAAATACAACTTGTTGGATATGGAATTTAATTCCATATATAATGAGTTTCTAGACTCAAAATTAATACAAATATAAAAGATTAAAGAATAATATATAATATATATATATATATATATATATATATATATATATATATATATATATATATATTTGAAAATTCATATTTTCTTTAATATTTTAAATATAATAATGAGTATAGTATATCAAACACTATTTATACGAAAAATTATTTTCCATATTTTTATCATTTCAATCTACATTTATGTTAACTATGGATATAACAAGAGGCTAATGGATCAAATATTTTGATGTGCAAATATCTTTAAGAGTGCTAAAATATATGAAAAGTTTGAGCCTCAAGAAACTTGATCCTCTCTCTCTATCTCTCTAGACACACACCATGTATAATTTTTCATTGTTTAAATTGCATTTTTGGCCTTCAAAATCCTCTTGGGCTCTTGGATTTTTTCTACTACACAGCTTGGACATGTTCAAATGGTTTAGCAAATGGGGTATTTCCTTAACACAAGTGTACTTAGGATAAAGAGCTAGGGAGAAAGATAAATCTATATTGAAGTGTTTAATCCCACTCATAATAATCAACAAAAATCTTACATAGAGGCCAATATTTCTTGGAGAGCTAAAATTCGTATTTCTTAGTTAAGGAGTAATTCTCATCAACTCTGTTGTGAAATAGGGCACTCGAAAAGGCCAAAAGAAGTGTGGGAGGAAAGAGTATGTACTTTTTGTTCTTCTAGAAAAGTGGAAACATAAAAGCATTTAATTTTAGAATGTGAAGTCTTCAAACACAACAGGGAATGTTATGCAGATATTTTGGCAGCTAGTTCTTCGGATAATCTATTTAGCAAGGGCCTTGCCAGCAAGCTATGAGCGTTTATTGTGAGGCTTCATAGGAAAACAGCCGATTACATCAACCAGAGGAAGACGAAATTTGTCCCACAAATTATCTTTAACTTCACAAATGTTAAAAAAAAAAATTTCCCTTTCTTTCTTATTTAAAAATAAAAATAAAAAATAAGTATCATTTCAAGATTAAGCGTATAAACATTGCCTCGAATAAAATTATAAAATCATCAACAACTAACTAACTAAAATAACCTCGTTTATAATACTTTTATTTGAAATTAACTTTATTATTATAACTAACAATATTCTTTTATTCAAAGATATTCATATTCTTAATTTTATTCACTTTTCTGTAAACGAAAACGTCACAAGATAGTCATAGATTTCAATCTCATAAATAATTTTCAAACTTCACCACAACTTTTAATTTACATGACTAGGTTTTTAACTTTGACTCATTATATTGCCAAGAGTAATGTTTCAGTGTTAAGGTATTGGCTTCGTGAGTGATAAGTTAATAGTTAAGTGGGCCTAATGGTTAAGAGCATGTGTTTCCTCCTAAGAGGTCGCAGGTTCAAAACCAGACGGGGGTAGAGTATGTATGCCTTCGTAGACTTAGCAGTCAAATCGCTGCGCGGAGGTGGGTCCCTTGTCCCACAAACAAGGGGGTCTCATACACCAATTTGGTGTCTGGCTTGGTTGTGACCTTAAAAATGAATATTATTATTATTATTATTATTAGCAATAAGAACAACATTTTGGTATTTCTACTAATAGTTAATACAAAACGAAACCTAAAAGAAAATTATAGTATTAAAGTATATTATATTATGTCCAATAAAATATATAATATTAAAAATAACATATTATAAAACATATAATATTAAAAAATGTATATTATAGTAAAGAAATATTTATAATAAATAAATATATAATGAAAATTAAATATACATATTAATAATTAAAATAAACAAATTAAAATAATATATAAACATCAAAAATTTGAAAAAATATAGAGAGTGTGAACCATTAGTTAAATTTGATTGGTAGATATTTTGTTTACTACTGCATTTTTAAAATCTACACATTATTAATAACACTTAATTTATTTTTTAAATGTTAGTTTGGTGAGTATATTTAAAATTTACCTATATCCACACACATAGTAGTTTTAATTTTTATAATTATAAAGTTAAATTGCAATATAGTCTAGTAAATCTTTAAGATAATAAATAATTTTAATATAAAATGTTGATATTTGGATAGATCATAACAAGGAGTTTTGATATTTCTATGAAATAGCAAGTAGGTTTTTTAATAATTAAATATAGAGAATTGATTTTTCAAACTTTATGGAAAACTATAAATCCTATATGACAATTCAATTGAAGTGTAATCAACTTCTATATATCAATCTATTCAAGCACAACACATCAGTTTGATGTTAAATATGTAAGTTTTAATCTTTTCAACTACTTCAAATTTTCTTTAATACACTTTCTGTTATGAAACCAAATCACAAAAATAGAAGAAAATATAGATCAATGACTTGAAAATAAACCTCTTCGAGGTGGCAACCATCTTTTACATCACATAAGTGAACACTTCTTGGATGATACAAATTACAAGACCTCCTTGGTATGTATATAAGAGTCTAAGGTGTCATAATATAATCAGAGTCTACATAACAATAAAATGTAACTTCTTTCACTGCGATGTGATTTTTCTATTGTTTAATTCAATTTTGCACCAAAGTGAGGTTATCCATTAAGAGTTGGATAACTTGTTGTTGGTGTTGGATGTGATCTTCAATTGTTTCAACCTTAGAATTTTCTCATAAAAATGATTTTATGGAAGGTGGATGATATCCATAAAGTACCGTAAATGGGGTCATTTTTTCTGCAATATGGAAGGAAGTGTTATACCATAATTGAGCCAGAGGTAACCACATGAACCATTGTGTTTGTTTATCAGATACAAAGTAACGAAGACATCCTTCCAAAAAAAATTCACTATCTCAATTTTCTCTTTAGATTGAGGATGATAAAATGATATATGAGCTAATTGATTATCAAGATAAGAAAAAAAATTCATCCAAAAATTTCCAGTGAAAATGGGATCTCTGTCACTTACAATAATCTTTAGTTTTCCGTGTATCTTTTGAATTATTTCCATAAATGAATTAGCACCTATATTGGCTTTAAAAGGGTGACATAACACACAAAAGTGTGCATACTTTGTAAGTCTAAAAACTATCACCATGATGACACTCTTTCATTTGGAATTAGGTAAACTTGTGATAAAATCCATTGAGACCTCCTCCCAACACTGACTTGGAATGGCTAAAGGTTGTAACAGACCTGGGGTCTTAATTGTCTAAACTTTATTTTGTTATCAAACCGAACATTCTGTCAAAAGATTCTGAATATTAAATTTAAGGCCATCCAAAAAAAATGCTTCTTGAACTCGTTGTATGTTTTCAAAAATCTTGAGTGCCCTCCAAAAAGAGAGGTATGCAATTCCAAAAGAATATTCTTTTTGAGTTGGGAATTCTCACAAAGATATAAGATATCTTTTTACCATAATGAGTCATTTTTCCAAATAAATATATCAGATGTATTAGGATCTTGTTGCAAATTTTGAATGAATATCCACACCACTTCGCCATTCATCCAATCCTCCCTTGCTTCAATTATCTAGTCAATATGGATAATAGAAATGGAATAGAGAAATGCTTCCACATCCTCATCCCTTCTTGAGAGGGCATTTGCAACAACATTTTGCTTCCCTTTCCTGAAGATGATTTCAATGTAATAACCTAACATCTTAGTGACCCATTTTGGCTTATGTTCTGAAGATAATATTTGTTCCAAAAATTATTGAAGACTATCACTATATGTTTTTATCTTGAAGTTTCTTCCCATTAGGTAAGGGCTTCATTGCTTTAGGGAATGTAGTATTGCCAATATTTCCTTCTCATAAATAGGTTTTTGTAAATACCTTCACTTGATTTGATGACTTTTAAATGCAATGGATCTTCCTTCTTGCATTAAAACAACACCAATTCCATATCATGAGGAATCACATTCCACCATAAAGGTTTTTGTGAAGTCTGAAGTAGCTAAAATTCGAGTTTGGCACATTTCCTATTTAAGATATTCAATGGACTTAATTGCTCCTGGAGTCCAAAAAAATGCATATTTCTTCAGTAATGTTGTTAGAGGTGTTGATATTGTCCCATAATTCTTAAAAAACTTGTGATAATACCTTGTCAAACCAATAAATCCTTGAATATGCTTTAGGGTTGTGGGGATTTTCCATTCCTTGATGGCTTTAATTTTGTTACGATCTACCTTAACATGCTCATTAGATACATTATGACCCAAATATTCCACCTCCTATACCCCAAAGAAGCATTTGGATTTTTTGCATGCAATTATTTCTCCTCCAATAATAGAATTCATCAAAACTTGAAATATGGAAGGTGCATTAGTAAGGCCAAAAGCCATGAAAAAAAATTCATATGACCTACATGAGTTCAGAATGTTGTTTCTGGAATTTCTTTAGTCTTCATTCTAATTTGATGATATCCTAAACGAAGATCTAGCTTGGTGAAGTAAATTTCTCCATGTAATTCATCCAACAATTCATCAATGACAGGAATGGGAAATTTATCCTTAACAGTGAGCTTCTTGATCTCCCTATAATATAGAGAAATATGCCACGATCCATCCTTCTTATGTACCAACATTACTGGAGTAGAGATAAAACTTCCACTAGGTTGAATCATATCTGCCTCTAGCAAATCTGTAACCATTGGTTCAATTTCACTCTTTTCGGCATTGGGATATCTGTAAGGTTTGACGTTTGGAGGAACGCTTGCTAGAATCAAGTGAATAGCATGATCATGATCACGAATAGGTGGGAGGCCTTTTAGAGTCTCAAATACCTTGGAATGATTGTCCAAGATTTTTTTAAGATCTAGAGAAATAGATGATTTCGATGTTTGAACAAATAGTGAACATAATTATGCAATTATGCCTTGTTGTTCTTTCTTAAAAATTTTCTCATGCCAGTAGAGATAATTATCTTCCTTGATTTCCCTACAATGCCCCTTAATTCAATTTCCTTTCATTTCCAGGAAAATTTCAAGAAAAAATATTGAAAATTAAAAGTTATCATCCTCAAATATTGTAACCATTGGACTCCTAATACAACACCATCACCACCCATTGGAATAGAAAGCATTAGACTATCCAATACATATTCCACCATGGTTTGATTGATATTATGACACTTCCCCAAAAATTTATAGTTCCTCCATTTGTAACCATCACTTGACAGTCTGGCGTTGGATATAGAAAGCAATTCAATTCCTTGGTTATCTTACAGTGAATAAAATTATGGGTACTACCAGAATCAATCAACACTATTACCTTTTTTTCTTGATATATACTTCTATATTGAGAGTTTGGGGATTGGTAATTACTTCCAATGCATTACAACATATGACCTATATTCTGCCCAAATACCATGGGTCATTACTATTTTATTTTTATTTTGTTATTTTATTTTTACTGAGTTAAAATGTTTACATTACATTGGATTATGTTGCAAGATATATACCATTTGGGTTGGAGAGTGCCTCTTAGCACAATTAAAATAGTACATATTATGCTAGCTTAGATCCATCTTAACTCCGTATCTACCATGAGCCAAGAGGGATCAAATATCTTTTCACTCTAAAATAAGTTTTCATATCAAGAGATTTGATCCCTCTCCACACTTGGTAGATCAAGAGTTAAGATGGAACTAGGCTAGTTTAATTATTAATTGTGTGTGTGTGTGTGTGTGTGTGTATATATAATATATATATATATATAATATATATATATATGTTAAGATGGATCTAGGTTGGTTTTAATTATTAATTGTGTGTGGTGGTGTGTGTGTGTGAGTAGTGATTATATTAAATCTGCACTGTCACGGCAAATACACATGGAATTCAATACATTGCATTTTCTTTCATGAGATCCTTAATTGAGGCATTACCTGAGAGACAAAAAAAACTTTGATAGACTAGACTACAATAGCAAGCCTACATGCATAAATCTTTAAAAATTATGCTAACATAAGGACGTAGTTGCATAGTGAACCCATTAGAAAAGGAAGAAGAAAACCTCCTCTGGAGGCCTACTTATATCAAATTTTAGGTTTCTACTTGGCTTGAAGAAATTTTGGCAATGTCATGGTTCCCTAGAACTTGGGATGTGTGCTTCAGGTCCTCTATTAACCATCATATACCATCGATAACATCATCCTAGTAGAAGATTCTATTCTTAAGTGACTAAATTTCTTTAGTACGGAAGATAAGAAAATTTTCTTGTTAATGAAATTTCCATTTGATGTCCCAATTCACCATCTTCAAGGCATCAATTTTCTTCCCACATGTATTACATACCTTGGTGCCTCTAGTGCTAATTATGCTAATGTTACTAGTTGTTATGGTTGATAGTGCAGTGGAGCCCATTTGAATGAAGAAGTTGGGGTCTTGATATACAAGAAGGAGTTGTGAGAGGTGTCGCATGGGTTCCAAGAGTCACCATCGACCTTAGAATGGTAAGGAATAACACAAAAGAAAAGGGAAACGCCAAGAGGTGAGAGAATGTTCAAGATAGATGCTTTTATCTTTCTTAGGGAAATCAAACATGGGGTGACAAAATTATTGAGGGGGGTGTTAAAGATGTTGTAGGGTACAAAGATAACACATAAAACACTAAGAGAGGAGGTAATAATTGGGAAATTGAGAAAACCTAGGGTAGAGAAAATGTCCAGAGAAGGTTGATCAAGAACCAAAGATACTAATAGCTGGGAAAGAGAATGATTTTTCTTTAATGGACATAAGAGACCAAATAACGATAGATCTCAAGAAATTAAAACTAAGCTTAGAGAATCAACCATTTTCATCGATTTCCAAACTTTTGAGGTAGCCACAAGCCCCATAGTTAGAAATTGTCTGCAAAAATTGTACCCCTAGAAGAAGATCACTCAACTTCACCAGCCTATAGGGATGAATAGGCCAATTTCATGATCCCCTAATACGAAAAGTATAAGCATTCATGGGAGAATTTTCTAAAGCCCCTCGTCACCCAGAGTAGAAAATACAACAATGAATGGGAATAGATTTCATATGCGAGTGATTCGAAAGATGCACCCACAAATATTACACCTGGAAATAACTATGAAAGAGCCAGATATAGAGCTTGAATTTAACACAAGAGAAACTATCACATACCATCGAATCACCATTAAAATGTGTGATTCTTAGCTTATTAGGATTCATCACAGAGTGAGGTGTTGGTTATGTACAGGGCAGGTGACTCTGTCTGATCGCTAAGGATAGAGTGTGGGAATTTAAGGAGGACTCCCATGAATGGATTAATTGCTCAACTATATCCACAACACCCACGAGCATGACTCTTTGCAAATAATTTCCTAGCCTTATATTTCCCCTTATTATGCCACCAAAAGTGTAGGCAGTGAGGTTGGAATTAGGTTAATTAAAATCATTAACGAAACTTAAAGTATAGTTTTCCAACTGCTGGAGCCATTTATTTCAATCTAACCCACTTTGAGGAGGAGGGCTAGATTAGCTTGATAATCTGAGGACATGAAAGAAAGACTTCGAGAGAAAGTGTTCCAGAGAACAATTGATTCTTTGGAGAAGAAGCTTTTGGTAATTCTCTTTCAGAGAGAAGCCATTTTTTAGATGTTGTATAATAATCAGAGATTCTCCCAAGATTATTAGCTCAATGATTCCCATATATTGAGTCAGAATTATACCTAATAATAGACCATACATGTTTGTTTGATTGTTGGACTTCCTTCCCAGCCCTGGGAGTAATAGATGACATGTTTTCCTTAGGGATTCATGATTATCCCTTTCCCTCATATTGTTCCTTATGAATATAATTATTAATTTTTTTTTTTTACTTTATTTTAATTTTAATTTCAATTTATGTAATTTGATGAGTCAAAATATTTATTGATAATTATACTTATTATTTTTAATTTATTTTATTTTCACCAAGTTAAAATGTTAACATTAGACATACTAAATTGAAGAGCGCATGCAAAATTAAATAATAAAATCCCTCTTATTCTATACTTAATAAAATTATTGATAATCGAATATTTAATTTTAAATAATTATTAACGAGTGAGAAGAGCTAATAATATTGATTATCCAAAAATTACATTTTGAATTCATATTCAATTTTCTTATTCAACAAAAACTTCAATATCTAAGAGTCATCTAACTTTTCTTGGCCTGAAATGGAAAATAGTACGAAATCAAAGATGAGCACACATAATTACATTAATTATATATATAGCGCTTATCATATCTAACAATTTCTAAACTGAGAGATTGGTTGTTGAGAAAATATCTCAACAACCAAACCACTCAATAAATCAAATCTACCTATTTATTGAAAGTGTTATCTCCAAATCACCTCTTTAACAGCTACATTATTACATAAATAAAAAATTACATATAAATCACATCAGTCTAATATGGTATTCATCAACAATTACGTTCACTCTGGGATCTTGCAGACACTGTTCTTTTTTTCACCACCACACGAGCTACCACTTGACATCCATTTGAAACATAAAGCATCTAACTATCATTGAAGAACTTTGTACAATTGACACTTCTTCACTACCATGAAGAATATTGTAGATACTAAATATCTCTATGGACATGCTTCCAACCTAGTCGTATGCATCGAAACACATAATTCTAGATATATATGTAAGTTGTCTGTGTACAGAACTTATCCTGTAGTTAATAATACAATGAACCTTTTTTACACACTCATAGATAACATATAACTAATACAACTGATAGTTGTTTTATAAAAGTATGAGAGGCTCTACATTGAATTCATCATCACCATTATAATCTAAGACATCTTTAAGGTTGGTCTCTAACAAATCTTCCAAAGTAGATATGTTAGTTTATTCTTTTAATTTACCATTTAAGAGATCTTTGGCATGAGTTTTACAATTGAATGTTGTGTGTCCATGTCTTCAACAATGAACTTAGTCCACTAAGTTCTTCTTTTTATTAACTCTGCCCTTAGAGAATAGTGCCATCTCATCATGTGAATTGTCCTCTGCATTACCTTATTTCATCTTCTTTTCTTCTACTAGGAGTGTTGCAATAATTTCATCCAGTTATCGAAAGGAAAATTGACTTATTGTGAAAATAGCATTATCATAATCGAAGATAAGTTATTTAACAAAATATATTTAGCATCTTCTTCTTCTATTTTTGCCCCAATTTCCTCCAGTTTCCTTATGAATCATTTTAAACCATTTATGTATGTAGACAATTATGCCATATCATGCATTTTGAGTTTGAATAACTACAGTTTCAAAGATAATTTTCATTCATGGTCTTTTCCCAAAATATCTTACTTAAGTTTTCTCATATTTGTGAAGAGGACTTTTCTAAGTCTATAAGGTGAAATTGTGAATATGACAAGTCTTATAATAGACATAACTCTCTCTTCCCTTTTCAGCCATTTAGTTAATTGTTAAGGATCTTGAGATGCTAGTTTGAATTTTTATACTAGGCTCCATAAGTTTTTATGCATCAAATTCCTTTTGGAATTTCACCTTCCAAGTATAGAAATTTGACCAATTGAATTTGTCAACTACTATTTGCTCCATATTTAAAATATATAGCTAATGTAAAATGATTACCTCATGCGTTGGCTCTACTGCTTACGTCTCTTGTGGCTTTGACAAAAGGTGAAGCCTTTGCAAATGGTCATGGTGTCACTGAGTTGATATTCCCACTCGCTAACCGTAATTACATCCACAAAAAATCATTCAAGGCTATTACTTCCCAACCAACTTTATGTATGTTATCTCTTAGTTAACACCCTGCCTCTATACCTCATGTATAGTCTTCATATCAACCTAGATACCTAAATGTTTTATCCACATGAGTTGGAGATATAAACTACCGTGTTAGAAATTGCGACCACTAAAGAAAGAGACCACGAAGTATGTGTTGCAGTTGGCCCTCCAATATCCCTCTATATAAAGGTAATAATAGCA
This sequence comes from Pinus taeda, assembly GCA_000404065.3. NCBI lineage: Eukaryota > Viridiplantae > Streptophyta > Pinopsida > Pinales > Pinaceae > Pinus > Pinus taeda. The sequence continues at coordinate 70,994 of APFE030019220.1, forward strand.
GCACTAGGCATATAAATTCAATGAATTGTAGCCATAAAGGTCATAAGACAATGGTCCATACGAGTGGGAGCCATGTAGGTAGTGCCAAAAGGATGTATGACTTTGAATGCCACTTATAAGAATTGGCAATCCTGTGACATATGACAGAACTACAATCAAGTGTGTTTGCGAAACTCCAAAATATTAATAAGACATAGTAGCTAAAGGTTGTACAAGTTACAACTGTAAGGGTGAGGTAGAATCACATTGGCCTTCTGCAATTAATGTTTAGATACTTGATGACAAGTAGGCATGAACTTTACAATTGTTCGCATGAAAAAAAAGGCCAGGAGACACTCTTTAAAATTCATTGTTCAACAAAGCACCAATAAAAAAATTAAATTCACTCCTCTCACATTTTCCTAGGGTCTCCAAATAACGAGTTAACCCAGAGCTATCAACTTTGATACCAGGTAATAAATCAAATATGAGCATGCACAATTATTTTTCGATTACACTCTAATCACACAATTACATTAATCATATATAGTGCTGATGAAATTTAACAATTTCTAAACTGAGAGATTGGTTGTTGAGAAAATATCTCAACAACCAAACAACTCTACAAATCAGTTCTCCTTATTACTAAAAGTAAGTGTTATTTCATAACCAATTAAGAATAGATGGGGTTTAGAAGTGACAAAAATATATTTTATCCCATCTTCGTCACCAAAAGATCAATTTTGTCAGACTTGAGATCAATGTTCAATTTCGTTGGAAACTTTTGTCTTATCCAGTGTCGGCCCAGAACTAGAGTTCATCTTTGTAAAGTCATCAGGAATATAATTGTAGATCTGTCCTTGCCTGTATTGTTTGGAAACTTCCATATTATCTACCATCAATAATTTCTTTCCAAACTTCCGACTTTCTCATAGATCTAGAGATTTGTCCCAAAGATGGGGAGCAAAGGGAAAGAATTAGACACCAAATATGCCATGATTTGGCCCTTATTTTATAAGGGTTGAGGATGAAAAACTATGGGCCAAAACAATAAAAAAACTAAACCTTATGTCCACATAAAAAAAAAAAAAAAAAAAAAATGCACCTAAAGAAATTGTGCCTAGAGAATCTCTCAGATGTTCATAGTCCTACTCGATATTCGACCATGAGAATTGTGGAGACCAAACCTTCCCACCTAACCATTATACCACATACATGGGACTCAATCCACATAAACAACTTATCGTAACAATGGTTAAAAACGGATGCCCAATGGTAAAAAAAGGACGTCCAAAAATACAAACGTTATTTGTGTATTGAAAAATTCACTAGCCATTTTTAAAGTCAAGGTGTCATGTAGTTTGATAGTTTTCAGTTTGACTATTTAACTCAAAATTGGTTAATTTTTTAAAAATAAAAGTCAATAATAACACTCCCATTCAATTAATTGTTTTATATTTTTATTTTTATGATCGTTTTTTCTTTTTTATTATTTGGTTAAAATTTATTAAAATTATAGATTTCAGTTTTGTAATTTATAGAATATTGCAAACCTCAACATTGAATGGAGTATATCTTAAAAAAAATAGTTGTTAAAACAATTGATAATCAAAGAATTAAAATTAATATTAAATTATTAAAATTCGAAAAGAGAAAAAATAAAAAGGAAAACTTGTTGGAAACCTTTGAGCACTACTGAGGGGGGGGGAGGGGGTGAATCAATAGTGTGATCTATATGTGATTTTTACTAATTTAAAATTCACTTACTAAATCACACATATGTTAACCAAAAACTAAGGGAAATCATAGCATGTGCATAATAAAAGTGATAAGCTGCAACAAAAACAATAAAAAATGCACATAAACACATCATCGCACATGAGACACAAGAATTTTGGTGGAAATCCTTCCAGGAGATAAACAACCCTTGTTGTTGTTGCTCTACTCTAAATCTCTATTATCCAGGCCATTTGTCTTTACATAGTTAGCTGACTCCGATCATCTTGGAGACTCGGCCTCATATACATTAGGCCAACACTAATCAACCAAGAGACTTGATACTACTGATCAACTTAGAAAACTTTTTTTCTCACATGGATCTACAGACTACCATTTGTTCAAGGCCACCACAATCAACTGATCCTCGCCCAACTTTGATTAGAATATCGAACTCTGATTGGATGGATAAATTATTCCTTTTGTTGAAGCTTCAATATCACTGCTCCTCTCTCATGAAGTCATTGCTCCTCTACACTATGCAGGCCTCATTTCATAAATTTTCAGACTTGATCCAAGATGCTCTGCCCAAAAAGAATTCAGCTTTTCAATCATGCTCTCTACAGTAAGACTCTCTACAAATAATAATAAAAAACACCACCAACAATGTACTTTCATCACTGGAAAAATAGCAGCACAAATGCAATCATCAAAATTACAATAATCCAACAACAAAAACTCTACTTCATGTCTCTCAAATGAAATATTCTATAACACCACAAATATGATCTGAATATCGATAAGCTACTTCATAAATCTACTACTACACTACCTTTTCCCTCACACACTAAAGCATATATCCTCATAACTTGATCTAAATAATTCTACTACCTCTCCAATGCTCTCACTCACTCTACTACATGCACCAACACATACTTAGCTCTAAAATGATGTATATAAAATGTGATGGGCGAAATTAATTTTGGGGCAAGGATCAAGAGTGCACAAGCTTCAAACAATCAAGCTACTAAAATCACTACTTGTGCACTAAATGCATTCACACCCTTTGGAGGACTTAATCAACCATTTTTTACCTTTTCCACTTCATCTAGAAGCCCTTGGGAATTTCCATGCCAGTTTTCATCTGACTTGTGCAAGGAATGCGGAAAAAAAATCATGAAAAACCCTAGTCTCATGCAAAACAAAGGCTGAACTCTCCTAGAACTTTTAGTTGCTCAAACCATCTTGTCTCCCAGTGATTGGATACCTTCAGTCGCTCTCATGAACTTGCAAGGGAGCGACTGAGGTAGAGCATAACAAAAAATCAATGAACTTCAGTGCTGAACCTTTTCCAGTTGTTTGGTCACCTTTTCTAGCTCCTGAACAAACCTCCAAACCTCTAACATAGACTTTGACACATATGTAAGGGGACCAAACTTGTCTCCCAAGTTTCACTAACAAGTTGACCTAAAAATATAACAAGATTTCCAAGAGTTCCAACAAGTCGTCACCAAGTCCTCCACTATCCAACATTCATCTACACAAGCTGCAACACCATTGAATAGACCTACATCACCTTAGCAACGTCCTAATCAATCTAACACAACGTCCTCATCAATCTAACACATTGTTGCAATAATTTATCCTCATGAGCATAAGCATGAAGACCTAGTACTCATTAAGTGTTCCAACACAACATCATGGTTCACCTGAGTGACCAACTCCAATACCTATAGCAACAACATCCATCTATCTATAGTAGCATCAACAAACCATCATGAGATGTCAATCAATACACAGGCTCACACATAACAACTCTTTCATGACCATCACGATACTATCAAGCTACATCATCAAACGCTGACATCAATGGTTGACATCGATGCCAACATAACCATCTCAATGTCAACACAACCAGTTGCAACCATACTACAAGGAAGGTATACATACATTATCTAGGCTACAAGGCGTGACATCAATGCCAACATGAGCTAGTTTCCATCATGAACCAATTCCAACATCATCTCGTTGGATCCATGCACACCATAATTCCAACAATCTCCGTTTTTGGCATTGATGGCTACCATAAAAAAACTCCAAACCAACATCCTCTATCACTCCCCCTTTGACATCAATTGAAAAGGGTTAACTTCATCTAAGAAGTAAATAAGAACTGAAGCACAAATACTATAGAAATACATCTCTACATGGTTGAAAAATGATGTATACCAACCAGTAACCATACTCTCCACATCATCAACAAAAAACACATATAACTAATCATTATTTAGATCAGTATATCCAATCAAACTCCTCTAGAGGCAACAACAATATGCCAACACTAAGCAATCATATAAGAATCATATGCAACACCATACAACAATATGCACATCAAGGCATCAACCATCATCTCCATAGCATCTACATAGTAGAAACCACCAAACATTTATGAATCATAGTATGAGGTGAAGAACCCCAATAGTCATAGCATAGAATGAGGCACAACATGAACACCTTCAAGTGTACCATGATGCCAACAATGAATGGCTGAAATAAACAAGAGAAAATAGATGTCCCCCTGAACACATGTCATCTCCAACATCAATCCATCCTAAAATGACCCACTTCCACTACAACATTACATCCTTTCCAAAAGAAAGAAGCACGAGGTGGAACAAGACTCCACATGACCATGACTGATGACATATACACTATACATACATGGTTGTAACAGTGAAACAAAAGACCTCATATATGACAATAGCATGACATCATAATTCATTTTTACATGAATGCTCACCTCTAGCACAAAACACTATAGGGCCAAATGATAAAACAATACAAGTACATATCTCCATGATAATTTTACATGATATATCAATAAATACATGGATGCTATGATCAACTCCTATGGACCAATGTCATAATTACATAACATATCATGATTGTTACATCAACATTAGCCCATGCATGTGGCTAAGAAATAACTCCATGAAATGTATCCATAACGTGCCTATCAACGGAATGACTCAAACCACTAATGGTTGGACCTTGTATATGGCTATTATAAATAGTCTATACATGTCTGGTCCATGTCAAGTCACATATGCATGTCATTTCCACACTATCTCCATGCTAGGATAGCTGAAAGATCATGCAACAAGGCTTTTATACATATCTTTTCTGCTCATACATAGTAAATACATCAACTCCAAAAATAATGAGTGAAAATAAATAAACATAAAAAACAAGCCTTGAAAAACATAGCTCCCCCTGAGCATAATATACCTCATGAGCATGTTGATCCTGTGGACATGAATATGCATGGTTGAACTAGATCAAAAACTCATTGCTGTTGGTACTCCTCAAGCTACTAATGCTCCCTCTGAGACCATCCTAATATCATACATAATGTTGTAGTCAAATAGATCTAGCATGCAATAATGGACTGTCATAGGGGATGATCTCTCCTATTGTGAATCTGATGAGGAAGAGTACTCCCTTAGTCTTCACTCTTCACTTCAACAAATTCACATTATCTAGGGCCTTTACTCCTCTTGCAATCACTCTCTTTTATCGTTCCTTTCAGATGATGCAACCTTTGGAGTTGAAAATTACTTCCTTACCTACATCAATCATTTGGCTCACACTCAAGATATTATTCTTTAGGCCTTTGATGATCCTAACATATTCTGCATTTGTCCTCTTCTCACTGAGATTGTCTTTGCCACTTCCCACCACTCTTGTTGATTTTTTACCTTCAAACACAACATGGTCACTCTTGGTTCTATTGAGAAAATGATATTTTCTCCTATCTACTAGCATAGAGTGTGAGAATCCACTATCAATATAACACATGTCATCCTTATCATGGGAACAAAATGCAATGCCACATCTTCCTAGTTGCTACTCCTTATTCCATGTGTTCTTTCGATGGTTCCTTGGTTGTGTGTCCTCTTTTTTTTGCTAGTTTTGAAATGAAAGCCTCAAGGATATAGACATTTTAAAATCCTTGGTGATGTGTCCAAAATTATGACACACATATCACTATATATGACCAAGATATGTAACCAAAGTATCTGATATGTTGTTACTCATACTGGACCTCCATATTCTCATCCTATATCTATAATCAATTGCTTTATGCCCAAGCGGGTTACATGTAAAAAAATATCCATTAAATGAACTTTCATACCTGAATGTAGGTCCTCTCTTTGGCTGATCATACTATTGCATGGAAGTGTGTATTCTCTTCCTAGAATCAGTTGTGACTTGACCAAAATTGTGAGAATTGAAGCACTTGATCTCTTCCATTAAGGGGGTGAAGGAGTTTTGATTTCTACTCTAAAATCTACCACCATCAATCCTAAGAGTGAATGGTATCCTTGGTTATCTTCTTTGCTATTGCTCATGGATTTTCTTTCTTTCTCCTTTCTTGCTTCTATTTATGCTCACATTTTTTGTTGCAAGCTTCTTTGGTTCTATGTTGTTATTCTTTCCTTTATGCAAACTTGTCTCACCCTTTTGAATATTGCTTCCAAATATGCTCACTACTATGGTGCTTTCCACTTTCTCCAACTCTTGGTTCTTTTATTCAAGCTCATTTCCCTTTTTATCAGTCGCACCTTCAAGTGCTTCAACATAATCCTTCCTATCCTTTTTCTTGCTACAATTTACCTCTTCTACTCTCTTTTATTCTACCAATTGTGTCCTCAAGGTATTGATTTCTTCCTTCGCACTTTTCTCCTTTTCATCACAAACCTACAATTTCTTCTCATGCTCCTTAGATACATCTGTTACTCTGCCAATCTCACTCTAAAACTCTTCAATAAAAACCATGGAAGATTCATATTTAGCCTTAAGGAGCATTTAATTACGATCATTATTTTCTTCACTAACCAGAACTGAATTATTATCACCACTACTATTAACTAGAAAGTAAATCAATGTGGCTTATACCTTCAAATATATTGTCCTATTGCATAGTTGGTTTAACTAGAGCTTCCTTCTTCATGTATATCTTCTTCTTCTTCTTCCTTTTCCTACTCTTCTCAATCTCGTCATCACTATTGTCGCAACTTGCTCAAAATAAAATAAGAAATATATCCCAAATCTCCTTAGTAAATTTTAAATCTCCAACTTTCTCTCAATCTACATCATGGATATTTTCGAGAATAATTCACCTTGCTTGAGAATTTAGCTTCTTTTCTTCAGATGAAGGCAAGTCAACATCATATCCTTCACAAACCAAAATCCACAAGTTAGATCCATAAGAAAATATCTTAAATTTTACTCATTCTTTCCATACCTTGAAATTTGCAGTAGTGAGAACCGATATTCTTTCAGAACTCATCCTCAGAGAAAAAATTGCCAATTTTTGCCAACAAATCCTAGATATACCCTCTAGCAATCAAGATGCAACCAAGAGCCCTGCTCCGATACCAATTAGTTGAAACCTTTTAGCACTAATGGGGGTGGGGGATGTGGTTGAATCACTAGTGTGATCTATATGTGATGTTTAGCAATTTCAAATTAATGTATTGAATCAAACAGATGTTAACCAACAACTAATAAAAATCATAGCATGTGCATAAATAAAAACCGTAAGCAGCAACAACAAAAAAAAAAAATGAACACAAACACATCATCACACATGAGCCAAAAGAATTATGGTGGAAACCCTTCTGAGAGAAAAACCACCCTTGTTGTTTCTCCGCTCTAAATCTCTATTAGTATTGGAATTTATCTTTACATAGTTAGTTGACTTTGATTAGCTTGGAGACTCAACCTCATATACAATGGGCCAACACCAATTAGCCAAGAGACTGGATACTACTAATTAACTCGAAAAACTATGTTCTCACACGCATCTATGGACTAAAATTCATTGAAGGCCACCATAACCAATCTATCCTTGCCCAAATCCAATTGGATTATCCAACTCTCATTGGATGGAGAAGTCATTCCTTTCGCTAAATATTCGATAACACTACACCTCTCTCATGAAGTCACTAATCCTCTACACTATTTAGACCTCATTTCATAAATTTTCAGACTAGATCTAAGATGCTCTGCTCAACAGGAATCCAGCTCTGAAATCATGCTCTCAACAGTAAAACTCTCTACAAATCATAATAAATAACACCACCAACAATGTTCTCTCATCACTAGCAAAATAGTGGCACAAATGCAACCATTAAAAAGACAATCATCCAGCAACAAAAACTCTACTCCATGTCTCTCAAATGAGCTATGTTATAGCAGCCACAAATATGATCTAAATATTGATGAACTACTTCAAAAATATACTACTACACTACCATTTCCCTCAAACACTAAATCATCTATCCTCACAACTTGATCTAAAGAATTCTACTACTTCTCAAATGCTCTAACTCACTCTACTACATGCACCAAGACATACTCATCTCTAAAATGATGTATATAAAATATATTGGGAGAAATCCATCTTGGGGAAAGGATCAAGGGTGCATAAACTTGACCTAATCTAGCCCCTAACATCACTACTTGTGCACTAAATTCATTCACGCCCTTTGGAGGATTTAATCAACCATTTCTAACATTTTACAATTCATCTAGAAGCCCCTGCGAATTTCCATGCCAATTTTCATCTGACTTGTGCAAGGAATGTGGAGAAAAACTCATGAAAAACCTCGGTCACATGTACAAGAAATTCTAAAATCAACTAGAACCTCCAGTCACTCACACAGGCTTGCTCCTAGTGACTGGAGACTTTCAGTCACTCTCATGAGCCTACAAGGGAGCGACTAAGGTAGAGCATAAGGAAAAATCAATGAAATTTAGTCCTAAACCTCTACGAGTTGTTTGGTCAGCTTCTCAAACTCCTAAGAAAACCTTCAAACCTCTATCATAGCCTTTGACACATATGCAAGGAGATCAAAATTGTCTCCCAGGTGTCACTAGAAAGTTGAACTAAAAATCCAACAAGGTTGGCAAGAGTGCCAACTAGTCCCCCACTCTCCAAAAATCATGTACACAAGCTGCAACACCACTGAGAAAATCTGCAACACCTCAACAACATCCTCATCAAGCCAACCCATTGTCACAACAATTTATCCCCGTGAGCATAAGCATTAATACGTGGACGAAGACCTAGTACTCATCAAGTGTGCCAAAAAAACATCATGGATCACATGAGCACCATCTCCAATACTTGTAGCAACAACATTCATCTATCTATAGCAGCATCAACAAACCATCATGACATGTACATCAATGCACATGCTAACACATGATAACTCCTTCATGACCATCATGCTACTCTCAAGCTACATCATCAAAGGTTGATGTCAAGGGTTGATAGCAATGCCAACATAGCCATCTCAATGTCGACACAACCAGGTACAACCATACTACAAGACATCCATACATCAGCTAGGATAGAAGGGTTTGACATCAATGCCAACATGAGCTAGCTGCCATCATTAACCAATTCCAACATCAACCAATTGGATCCATGCACACCATAATGCCAAAAAACTAACAATTATGAAATAAAATAACAATATTTCTAATGAAATTTTATAAATAATATATGTAGGGAAAAAATCGATATTTGATCACCTGATCACATTTACAAAAACTTCTCAAAATCACCACATTATGTTAAAAATAAATAAGAAATAAGAAATAAAAACAACCTAATAAAACCAATTTGTTTAATATATAACATATTATAACAACAAAATTTGTAAACCTTAAACCTTGAAAATTAAATCTACCTTAAATATCTTAATATTTCTAATGAAATAAAAATAGTTGTTAAGAAATTGAATCTATGTTAAATATTTTAATATTTATAATGAAATAAATTTCACTTTAAAGATAACTAACCATATGAAAGAAAGTAACAAAAACTAATTATTAAAAATCTAAAGAGCAATGAAAGGGGAATTCCAAATATTTATTAACCAATAAAAAAACATAAACAATAATAAATTTAAAAAGATAGATAAACCTCATGTTTATGCAAAGAATGTGATAAGGAAGGGAATCCTAAGAAACATATTAGTGATAAAAAAACGTTCAAATGCTTGGTTATTTTTATATCTAGAAAATTTAATGAAATTTTATTTCTTCGAATAGGTTACATTAAAAAAAAAATATGATGGGAAAAACTATGGGTTGTCAAAACCTAAAATTCTGGTATTTTGACAAAAAAACCAAATGGTAAATTGATTATTTTACATCAATTTTATTTTAATAATTAATTAAATATATTTATTTTAAATTAATTTTAACTAATTTTTAATTTTATTGTGTAATTTGCTAGAGCCAAAATGTTTACATAACATGACAAGACAACACCTCTTCCATATTAGGTTGGAGAGTGCATATTGACATAATAATTTCAAAGTACAATTCATAATAACAATATTTATCACTCTAATTAATTATATCTATCATAATTTTTTCAAAGAAAAAGGTCCATTTATAAAATTCCTAAATACTCAAAGTGTATTTGTCGAAAAAACTCAATTATACAATTTAAGGATAGCCAAAGAGGTGTTATAGTTAAATAATTAGAAATAGTTTACAATCTAGTGAAGAAACTATTTGGTCATTGTGGTTGATGGATCTCCATTAACTAATGGTGTCCCTTCAAGGAACTATTTGTTTGTTGTGGCTAATGAATCTCCACTAATTAATGTTGATTGATTATGGCCTTTTAATTAAGGAATCCATTATGTCATCCACATTATTTTCATTAAATTATGCCTTAATTGTAATTATAGGATCCACCATGCAATCCACAAATTTTACATTATATTCAAGCATCATTAAAGACATATTGATGTTTTGATGTTTTTTTCAAGGGTTGTGACTGGACCTATTAAGTGATGCCTCCAAACAACAACTAGTTGTTGTCTACTCACTTCCCAAAGATGTAATTTGATAGGAAAATTGTTTGTTCCTGTCAAATGCAGCAAAAAAGTTTTCCGACAAGTGCTTCAAATTTGAAATTCTAAACATTCACTCCTCTACCTCCCTAATTTCAGTGGATTCTGTCTTTTCTCAACCTTCTTTACTTCTAAGGTTCTTAGACTTTGTTTTTCTATTATATTGCAAGGTAGTGATCTTTTGCAAGGTTCTTGGATAAAACTTTAAAACATAAGTCATTTGCATTGAAATGTGATGGATGTTTTTATTTAGTAATTATAATACGTTGTGTTATTGGTAAATAATATGTACTTAATATGTTAATATGTCATAGTAGTGGGAATATGGCTATATATTTAAATATGCATCCAATTGTGAATATTTCAATTTATATAATATTATAAAACGTATAGTTAGAATTTCATATTATAAGTGTATAATTGGCATCTCACAGGAATGAATTCTATATACTAATTAAAGTTTCTCTTTTTTTTAATGATAAAAATAAACAAAAATGTATATAATATATACTATTGAAATAATGAGAAAATATCAATATAGAACATCATATGAAAAACAATTTTAAAAAGAAATGACCCATAAAAAGCTTACTTGACACGCAAGAATGGCCATCAAATTTATACTCCAAGTGTGAGATTTTTAAATATACGATTCATGAAAAATATAGCGATATATTTATAATTAATTATTTATTATGCGGATAGGCATTCCTATTTTAGAAGACCTATTTTAATTTTATTGTTAGCAAGTATTAGGTGGAGGGTAGAGGTTTAACCTCCAAGTAATATGCCCTAGTAGTATTCATAGGGTAAATACTTATCTCCAAATTAGTTATGATATTCTAATGAATTTATCTCAAAATAATTAAATAAATAAAATATCATATCAACAAGTGTCATATTGAGCATGTAGTAGCATGATATTGTAATGAAAGTTATTTACAAGTTAGGAATGAGGGTGAATCTCCATGGTTAAGAATATTTTTTACTCTCATATTAATCATTTTTACAATTAATTATAATAATAATTGAGAATAAAGTTATAATATAGTTTATTATGTGTGTGTGTGTGTGTGTATTTTAATTTAGGCAATGTGAGACGTATTGTGGGATAAGTGTTTTAATGGTTATCAGAGGTAAGTATTTTAATCCTTATCATGGATTAATGCCTATCAACATTTACTCACCATTTAATTTATATGGATTCCCTAGTTTATATCATAATTAAAGTGGTCTTTGTAAATATATATTGAAGTTTGGGCATGGAGCATGCTTTAAAACTACATATTGGTTAAACAATTTTCTTCCTCAAACTTAATGAAATAGTTTCATGACCCAAAACTTAGATTAATTTGGAAGGAGCTTAAGCCTTCCCCTTATGGACTACCAATGGCGAATTCCAGGTGGTGTGGATTTTCCTGAATAATGGTAATCTTGCTTTAATGGATAACAACTAGTAATGACTATCGCACTGCTAATTTGACCACTGAATTTTAATAAATTTAACACTATGTTTGAAAAAAATTGCAAAATATATCTAGCCAAAAAAACAAAATAAGAAACTAAACCCAAAATAAAATTCATAACCTCAAACAAAGCATGCTTTATATTATAAAAAAATAAGATTTATATTATAATGTAATTAATTAATTAAAACCAAAATAATGTAATGAAATATATTATATTAAAGTAAATAAAGTATATAACAAGTGAGACCCTTAGGTGAAACCTATTCCTAAATGACAAACCCTTGAAGCCCCACTTGAGCTTCTAAACATCAAGGAGATGGTTGTGAATGCATAGATTATGGTGGAAGTGAAGGGAAACGAGGAAACCCTAAGCACAATTGAACAATCAATGGTGGATTTTATCTAAGAATGGGCTCGCATGAAGTTAGGTGTGATTCTACATGAAAAATAAAATCATTAGCTTTATCTCTAATGGTGGTAGTAAAGACAGGGAAGAGAGGTTGAAAGAAGATTTGAAAACCAAGAAACAAATGGTTAAACATAAAGAGAGAAAATAATTATGGAAAACAGGAAAAAGGGAAGAAAAATTGGCATGGATGCAATACAGAATGTGGATGAGTATATTATAAATTTAGGGCAGGTGGTTGCACTTCTGAACATCTTCACCTCTTCTCAACATTTTACCTAATGAAGATCATCACGTGGAATATATATGGTGTCAATAGTAGAGAAATAAAAGGCAGTTACAAGGTATAATAACTAAAGAAAAACCTACAATAGTTTTGATACAAGAAACAAATGTTTTGAGTGATGAGGTCAAATATATAATGGAATTATGTTATCAAGACTACAAAATGATGGCCCTAGATGCACAAGGAACTGTTGAAGGCCTTACAGTTATACGGAACCCTCTCGATGTCTCCATTCAAGATTGGATTGTGTCTGTAACAGCCGTAGTGAAAATGCCATGTAAAAAATATATAAATGCCATGAATGATGGGACACGTATTCTGAGTTGAATGGTGCACAAGACATCTTAGGGGGTGTTCATTTGGTTTTTTATGGCTAATGAAATTAGAAAAGGAAATGGCTAAGGCATTAAAGAGGAAAAATGGTATTTTGGCACATTTATTTATGAAAATAATGGAAATTAGGAGAAAAGGAAGGTGAAAGGTCACATTTTGCATGTGAGGAGGAAATTGAAGGAAAATAATGGAAAATGAAGAAAATAGACACCACATTAATAAAAATTCTTATGAGGATCGGTGGGCAAGTCTTGGTCAGTTTAGCCTTGGAGCTCTCTCATTATTCTCTCTCTTTCTCATACTCTTAGACACTTAGAGATTTCTTGGAGCACTTTGGAATTAGAGCAAGAAAGGAAAAGAAGGCAAGAGGAAGCAAGGATAAAGCAAGGAAAGGTAGGATCAAGCAACTACAAGAGGCTTCATTGTAGCTATCAACTTGCATGTGTATTTTCCTTACCATATTTGCCATGCATGGGATTACATGTGTATTTTCCTTGCTAGATTTGGCATGCATGGGATTGCATGTGTTTCTTTTCTACCATAGCATGGGTTTTGCCAAGTGTGACAGTATTTTTAGCCTAGCCTTGCCATTTCTTGATAGCTTTGATTAGATGGGTTCTCTCATGCATTTGGTGGGGGATGGCTGGATTTCATTCGAGGCTGAGTGGGGTGGATCTCCGAATTGACAAACACATGGTGGTGGTGGTCCCTGAACCAGACTGAGGATGCATGAAGCCACTAGCCTATTGACCCCTTAACCGAACTATGGGTTATGTTAAAGCCATATCATGTGCCTTGGTGGGCCTAGGAATCCTTGTCGGTGAATGGAGGGATATACAGTAAATCCAAGAGGTGGATTTTCTCTCCATTGGGCCTAGTGATTCTGGGATAGAATACAGGGTAAAGCGTGGAGAGTATGTCTCAGTGCAGATTCTAGTGATCCCCGGATCAGACTGCGGATGCACGATAAAGCTTGAGAGACCGGGAGGTACATAAATTCCTCACGGTGTATGCGAAGAACTTCAGTGGCATCCACATTGATTGGTGTTTTCTGATGTGTTCTATGAAGCCCACATTCAAGCTTGGACTATGGTACGGGGGTGATTGGCTGAAGAGAGACTTGGCTCAGCCAATCTATAGTTTGGTGGAACGTGGTAGTCCCATCATTGATTGGTTCATTGCATTTATTAATGAAAAAATTCATTCCCTTGATTTTCATGTGCAAATGTATATATATATATATATATATATATAATATTATATATATATAATATATATATATATATATATAATATATATATATATATATATATATATATATATATATATTATATATATAGATGGATTTTGATGGCTGATGTGTTTACTGTATTTCTGTTCCTATTTTGTTTTTTTATATGTACATTTTCCCCGGTGGTTTTTACAGAGTGGTATTAGAGCTTCCATGGTTCAAACACTTGGACTGGATGGGCTCTGTCATAGGTGAAATGAATAACAAAGGTTAAATTTTAGACCTTTCTGTCATATCTATTATAACTTTTCTTCTATAGAATATTAGAATTTGAAATTTTTTCCATATTGAAGGTAAATCCCCCTGATAATGTGGTAAAAATTTCAAATATTGGTTCACAAAACTTTAGGAGTTATGATCTAGGGAAGATGACCTTCCGGAATGCACCATTAAATAGGTCATGTTGGAATTTTTGAAATACCTCATCCTCTGTAGGCTTTTAGAAGCTGAAACAACTGTCCACATTGATGGGACATACCATAGATTAATTGGTAGAAATTTCAAATATTGGGTCGCAATAGTTTAGGATATATGAGTAGAGGGAGTCGAACCTTCTAAATGCTCCTAAAATTAGGCCTCAAATAGGTCACGCTAATATTTTTGTTATAACATTTCTTCTGGGCACTCTCAGGAGCTGAAATGTTTTCCACAATAAGGGTAAATCCACTAATATTGTCGTAAACACTTTAGACATTTATTCACTATATTTTAGAATATATGACCAGTGGAATTTGAGCTTTCTCGATACTCCTAGAATTGTGCACCAAATATGATTGTGTTGAAATATTTACATAACATGACAAGACAACATCTCTTCCATATTGGGTTGGAGAGTGCATATTGACATAATAATTTCAAAGTACAATTCATAATAACAATTTTTATCACTCTAATTAATTATATCTATCATAATTTTTTCAAAGAAAAAGGTCCATTTATAAAATTCCTAAATACTCAAAGTGTATTTGTTGAAAAAATTCAATTATACAATACCAATTATTAAAAAAAAATGCAGTGGAAGAAGTCTCTATCTTGGTCAAAGTTTAAGGATAGCTAAAGAGGTGTTATAGTTAAATAATTAGAAATAGTTTACAATCTAGTGAAGAAACTATTTGGTCATTGTGGTTGATGGATCTCCGTTAACTAATGGTGTTCCTTCAAGGAACTATTTGGTTGTTGTGGCTAATGAATCTCCATCAATTAATGCTGATTGATTATGGTCTTTTAATTAAGGAATCCATTATTTCATCCACATTATTTTCATTAAATTATGCCTTAATTGTAATTATAGGATCCACCATGAAATCCACAAATTTTACATTATATTCAAGCATCATTAAAGACATATTGATGTTTTGATGTTTTTTTCAAGGGTTGTGATAGGACCTATTAAGCGATGCCTCCAAACAACAACTAGTTATTGTCTACTCACTTCCCAAAGATGTAATTTGATAGGAAAATCGTTTGTTCCTGTCAAATGCAGCAAAAAAGTTTCCCGACAAGTGCTTAAAATTTGAAATTTTAAACATTCACTCCTCTACCTCCCTAGTTTCAGTGGATTCTATCTTTTCTCAACCTTCTTTCCTTCTAAGGTTCTTAGACTTTGTTTTTCTATTATTCTGCAAGGTTGTGATCTTTTCCAAGGTTCTTGGATAAAACTTTAAAACATAAGTCATTTGCATTGAAATGTGATGGATGTTTTTATTTAGTAATTATAATACGTTGTATTATTGGTAAATAATATGTACTTAATATGTTAATATGTCATAGTAGTGGGAATATGGATATATATTTAAATATACATCCAATTGTGAATATTTCAATTTATATAATATTATAAAATGTATTGTTAGAATTTCATATTATAAGTGTATAATTGGCATCTCACAGGAATGAATTCTAGTACTAATTAAAGTTTCTCTTTTTTTTATGACAAAAATAAACAAAAATGTATATAATATATACTATTGAAATAATGAGAAAATATCAATATGGAACATCACATGAAAAACAATTTTAAGAAGGAATCACCCATAAAAAGCTTACTTGACATGCAAGAATGGCCATCAAATTTATACCCCAAGTGTGAGATTTTTAAATATACGATTCATGAAAAATATAGCGATATATTTATAATTAATTATTTATTATGCGGATAGGCATTCCTATTTTAGAAGACCTATTTTAATTTAATTATCAACAAGTATTAGGTGGAGGGTAGAGGTTTAACCTCCAAGTAATATGCCCTAGTAGTATTCATAGGGTAAATACTTATCTCCAAATTAGTTAAGATATTCTAATGAATTTATCTCAAAATAATTAAATAAATAAAATGTCATATCAACAAGTGTCATATTGAGCATGTAGTAGCATGATATTGTAACGAAAGTTATTTACAAGTTAGGAATGATGGTGAATCTCCATGGTTAAGAATATTATTTACTCTCATATTAATCATTTTTACAATTAATTATAATAATAATTGAGAACAAAGTTATAATATAGTTTATTATGTGTGTGTGTGTGTGTGTGTGTGTGTATTTTAATTTAGGCAATGTGAGACGTATTGTGGGATAAGTGTTTTAATGGTTATCAGAGGTAAGTATTTTAATCCTTATCATGGATTAATGCCTATCAACATTTACTCACCATTTAATTTATATGGATTCCCTAGTTTATATCATAATTAAAGTGGTCTTTGTAAATATAGATTGAAGTTTGGGCATGGAGCATGCTTTAAAACTACATATTGGTTAAACAATTTTCTTCCTCAAACTTAATGAAATAGTTTCATGACCCAAAACTTAGATTAATTTGGAAGGAGCTTAAGCCTTCCCCTTATGGACTATCAATGGCTAATTCCAGGTGGTGTGGATTTTCCTGAATAATGGTAATCTTGCATTAATGGATAACAACTAGTAATGACTATCGCACTGCTAATTTGACCACTGAATTTTAATAAATTTTAACACTATGTTTGAAAAAAATTGCAAAATATATCTAGCCAAAAAAACAAAATAAGAAACTAAACCCAAAATAAAATTCATAACCTCAAATAAAGAATGCTTTATATATTTATAAAAAAATAAAATATTAATAAAATAATTAATAATTAAAACCAAAATAATGTAATGAAAATATATTATATTAAAGTAAATAAAGTATATAACAAGTGAGACCCTTAGGAGAAACCTATTCCTCAATTACAAACCCTTGAAGCCCCACTTCAGCTTCTAAACATCAAGGAGATGGTTGTGAATGCATAGATTATGGTGGAAGTGAAGGGAAACGAGGAAACCCTAAGCACAATTGAACAATCAATGGTGGATTTTATCTATGAATGGGCTTGCATGAAGTTAGGTGTGATTCTACATGAAAAATAAAATCATTAGCTTTATCTCTAATGGTGGTAGTAAAGATAGGGAAGAGAGTTTGAAAGAATATTGGAAAACCAAGAAACAAATGGTTAAACATAAAGAGAGAAAATAATTATGGAAAATAGGAAAAAGGGAAGAAAAATTGGCATGGATGCAATACAGAATGTGGATGAGTATATTATAAATTTAGGGCGGGTGGTTGTACTTCTGAACATCTTCACCTCTTCTCAACATTTTACCTAATTATGATCATCGCGTGGAATATATATGGTGTCAGTAATAGAGAAATAAAAGGCAGTTACAAGGTATAATAACTAAATAAAAACCTACAATAGTTTTGATACAAGAAACAAAATTTTTGAGTGATGAGGTCAAATATATAATGGAATTATGTTACCAAGACTACAAAATGATGGCCCTGGATGCACAAGGAACTGTTGGGGGCCTTACAGTTATATGGAACCCTCTCGATGTCTCCTTTCAAGATTTGATTGTGTCTATAACAGCCGTAGTGAAAATGCCATGTAAAAAATATATAAATGCCATGAATGATGGGACACGTATTCTGAGTTGAATGGTGGGCAAGACATCTTAGGGGGTGTTAATTTGGTTTTTTATGGCTAATGAAATTGGAAAAGGAAATGGCTACGGCATTAAAGAGGAAAAATGGTATTTTGGCACATTTATTTATGAAAATAATGGAAAGGAGAAAAGGAAGGTGAAAGGTCACATTTTGCATGTGAGGAGGAAATTGAAGGAAAATAATGGAAAATGAAGAAAATAGACACCACATTAATAAAAATGCTTATGAGGATCAGTGGGCAAGTCTTGGTCAGTTTAGCTTTGGAGCTCTCTCATTATTCTCTCTCTTTCTCATACTCTTATACACATAGAGATTTCTTGGAGCACTTTGGAATTAGAGCAAGAAAGGAAAAGAAGGCAAGAGGAAGCAAGGATCAAGCAAGGAAAGGCAGGATCAAGCAACTACAAGAGGCTTCATTGTAGGTATCAACTTGCATGTGTATTTTCCTTACCACATTTTCCATGCATGGGATTACATGTGTATTTTCCTTGCTAGATTTGGCATGCATGGGATTGCATGTGTTTCTTTTCTACCATAGCATGGGTTTTGCAAGTGTGACAGTATTTTAAGCCTAGCCTTGCCATTTCTTGATAGCTTTGATTAGATGGGTTCTCTCATGCATTTGGTGGGGGATTGCTGGATTTCATTCGAGGCTGAGTGGGGTGGATCTCCGAATTGACAAACACATGGTGGTAGTGGTCCCTGAACCAGACTGAGGATGCATAAAGCCACTGGCCTATTGACCCCTGAACCGAACTATGGGTTATGTTAAAGCCATATCATGTGCCTCGGTGGGCCTAGGAATCCTTGTCGGTGAATGGAGGGAAATACGGTAAATCCAAGAGGTGGATTTTCTCTCCATTGGGCCTAGTAATTCTGGGATGGAATATAGGGTAAAGCGTGGAGAGTATGTCTCAGTGTAGATTCTAGTGATCCCAGGATCAGACTGCGGATGCACGATAAAGCTTTAGAGACTGGGAGGTACATAAATTCCTCATGGTGTATGCGAAGAACTCCAGTGGCATCCACATTGATTGGTGTTTTTTGAGGTGTTCTATGAAGCCCACATTCATGCTTGGACTATGGTACGGGGGTGATTGGCTGAAGAGAGACTTGGCTCAGCCAATCTATAGTTTGGTGGAACGTGGTAGTCCCATCATTGACTAGTTCATTGTATTTATTAATGAAAAATTCATTCCCTTGATTTTCATGTGCAAATGTGTATATATATATATATATATATTTAGATATAGATATAGATGGATTTTGATGGCTGATGTGTTTACTGTATTTTTGTTCCTATTTTGTTTTTCTATATGTACATTTTCCCCGGAGGTTTTTACAGAGTGGTATTAGAGCTTCTATGGTTCAAACACTTGGACTGGATGGGCTCTATCATAGGTGAAATGAATAACAAAGGTTAAATTTTAGACCTTTCTGTCATATCTATTATAACTTTTCTTCTATAGAATATTAGAATTTGAAATTTTTTCCATATTTAAGGTAAATCCCCCTGATAATGTGGTAAAAATTTCAAATATTGGTTCACAAAACTTTAGGAATTATGATCTAGGGAAGATGACCTTCCTGAATGCACCTTTAAATAGGTCATGTTGGAATTTTTGCAATACCTCATCCTCTGTAGGCTTTTAGAAGCTGAAAAATTGTCCACATTGAGGGGACATACCATAGATTAATTGGTAGAAATTTCAAATATTGGGTCGCAATAGTTTAGGATATATGAGTAGAGGGAGTCGAGCCTTCTAAATGCTCCTAAAATTAGTCCTCAAATAGGTCACGCTGATATTTTTGTTATAACATTTCTTCTGGGCACTCTCAGGAGCTGAAATGTTTTCCACAATGAGGGTAAATCCCACTAATATTGTCGTAAAAACTTTAGACATTTATTCACTATATTTTAGAAGATATGACCAGCGGATGTTGAGCTTTCTCGATACTCCTAGAATTGTGCACCAAACATGATTGTGTTGAAATGTTTACATAGCATGACAAGACAACACCTCTTCCATATTGGGTTGGAGAGTGCATACTGACATAATAATTTCAAAGTACAATTCATAAGAACAATTTTTATCACTCTAATTAATTATATCTATCATAATTTTTTCAAAGAAAAAGGTCCATTTATAAAATTCCTAAATACTCAGGGTATTTGTTGAAAAAATTCAATTATACAATACCAATTATTAAAAAAAAAATGCAGTGGAAGAAGTCTCTATCTTGGTCAAAGTTTAAGGATAGCTAAAGAGGTGTTATTGTTAAATAATTAGAAATAGTTTACAATCTAGTGAAGAAACTATTTGGTCATTGTGGTTGATGGATCTCCATTAACTAATGGTGTCCCTTCAAGGAACTATTTGGCTGTTGTGGCTAATGAATCTCCATCAATTAACGCTGATTGATTATGGTCTTTTAATTAAGGAATCCATTATGTCATCCACATTATTTTCATTAAATTATGCCTTAATTGTAATTATAGGATCCACCATGCAATCCACAAATTTTACATTATATTCAAGCATCATTAAAGACATATTGATCTTCTGATGTTTTTTTCAAGGATTGTGATAGGACCTATTAAGTGATGCCTCCAAACAACAACTAGTTGTTGTCTACTCACTTCCCAAAGATGTAATTTGATGGGAAGATTGTTTGTTCCTGTCAAATGCAGAAAAAACGTTTCCCGACAAGTGCTTCAAATTTGAAATTCTAAACATTCACTCCTCTACCTCCCTAATTTCATTGGATTCTGTCTTTTCTCAACCTTCTTTCCTTCTAAGGTTCTTAGACTTTGTTTTTCTATTATTTTGGAAGGTTGTGATCTTTTGCAAGGTTCTTGGATAAAACTTTAAAACATAAGTCATTTGCATTGAAATGTGATGTATTTTTTTATTTAGTAATTATAATACGTTGTATTATTGGTAAATAATATGTACTTAATATGTTAATATGTCATAGTAGTGGGAATATGGATATATATTTAAATATACATCCAATTGTGAATATTTAAATTTATATAATATTTATAAAATTAATAGTTAGAATTTCATTTATAATGTATAATGGCATCTCACATGAAAGAATTTAATACAATTAAGTTTCTCTTTTTTTTTAAACAAAAATAACAAATGTATATAAATATACTATTGAAATAATGAGAAAATATCAATATGGAACATCACATGAAAAACAATCTTAAAAAGAAACCACCCATAAAAAGCTTACTTGACATGCAGGAATGGCCATCAAATTTATACCCCAAGTGTGAGATTTTTAAATATACGATTCATGAAAAATATAGCGATATATTTATAATTAATTATTTATTATGCGGATAGGCATTCCTATTTTAGAAGACCTATTTTAATTTAATTATCAGCAAGTATTAGGTGGAGGGTAGAGTTTTAACCTCCAAGTAATATGCCCTAGTAGTATTCATAGGGTAAATATTTATCTCCAAATTAGTTATGATATTCTAATGAATTTATCTCAAAATAATTAAATAAATAAAATGTCATATCAACAAGTGTCATATTGAGCATGTAGTAGCATGATATTGTAATGAAAGTTATTTACAAGTTAGGAATGAGGGTGAATCTCCATGGTTAAGAATATTTTTTACTCTCATATTAATCATTTTTACAATTAATTATAATAATAATTGAGAATAAAGTTATAATATAGTTTATTATGTGTGTGTGTGTGTGTGTATTTTAATTTAGGCAATGTGAGACGTATTGTGGGATAAGTGTTTTAATGGTTATCAGAGGTAAGTATTTTAATCCTTATCATGGATTAATGCCTATCAACATTTACTCACCATTTAATTTATATGGATTCCCTAGTTTATATCATAATTAAAGTGGTCTTTGTAAATATATATTGAAGTTTGGGCATGGAGCATGCTTTAAAACTACATATTGGTTAAACAATTTTCTTCCTCAAACTTAATGAAATAGTTTCATGACCCAAAACTTAGATTAATTTGGAAGGAGCTTAAGCCTTCCCCTTATGGACTACCAATGGCGAATTCCAGGTGGTGTGGATTTTCCTGAATAATGGTAATCTTGCTTTAATGGATAACAACTAGTAATGACTATCGCACTGCTAATTTGACCACTGAATTTTAATAAATTTAACACTATGTTTGAAAAAAATTGCAAAATATATCTAGCCAAAAAAACAAAATAAGAAACTAAACCCAAAATAAAATTCATAACCTCAAACAAAGCATGCTTTATATTATAAAAAAATAAGATTTATATTATAATGTAATTAATTAATTAAAACCAAAATAATGTAATGAAATATATTATATTAAAGTAAATAAAGTATATAACAAGTGAGACCCTTAGGAGAAACCTATTCCTAAATGACAAACCCTTGAAGCCCCACTTGATCTTCTAAACATCAAGGAGATGGTTGTGAATGCATAGATTATGGTGGAAGTGAAGGGAAACGAGGAAACCCTAAGCACAATTGAACAATCAATGGTGGATTTTATCTAAGAATGGGCTCGCATGAAGTTAGGTGTGATTCTACATGAAAAATAAAATCATTAGCTTTATCTCTAATGGTGGTAGTAAAGACAGGGAAGAGAGGTTGAAAGAAGATTGGAAAACCAAGAAACAAATGGTTAAACATAAAGAGAGAAAGTAATTATGGAAAACAGGAAAAAGGGAAGAAAAATTGGCATGGATGCAATACAGAATGGTGATGAGTATATTATAAATTTAGGGCAGGTGGTTGCACTTCTGAACATCTTCACCTCTTCTCAACATTTTACCTAATGAAGATCATCACGTGGAATATATATGGTGTCAATAGTAGAGAAATAAAAGGCAGTTACAAGGTATAATAACTAAAGAAAAACCTACAATAGTTTTGATACAAGAAACAAATGTTTTGAGTGATGAGGTCAAATATATAATGGAATTATGTTATCAAGACTACAAAATGATGGCCCTAGATGCACAAGGAACTGTTGAAGGCCTTACAGTTATACGGAACCCTCTCGATGTCTCCATTCAAGATTGGATTGTGTCTGTAACAGCCGTAGTGAAAATGCCATGTAAAAAATATATAAATGCCATGAATGATGGGACACGTATTCTGAGTTGAATGGTGCGCAAGACATCTTAGGGGGTGTTCATTTGGTTTTTTATGGCTAATGAAATTAGAAAAGGAAATGGCTAAGGCATTAAAGAGGAAAAATGGTATTTTGGCACATTTATTTATGAAAATAATGGAAATTAGGAGAAAAGGAAGGTGAAAGGTCACATTTTGCATGTGAGGAGGAAATTGAAGGAAAATAATGGAAAATGAAGAAAATAGACACCACATTAATAAAAATGCTTATGAGGATCAGTGGGCAAGTCTTGGTCAGTTTAGCTTTGGAGCTCTCTCATTATTCTCTCTCTTTCTCATACTCTTAGACACTTAGAGATTTCTTGGAGCACTTTTGAATTAGAGCAAGAAAGGAAAAGAAGGAAAGAGGAAGCAAGGATCAAGCAAGGAAAGGCGGGATCAAGCAACTACAAGAGGCTTCATTGTAATTATCAACTTGCATGTGTATTTTCCTTACCATATTTGCCATGCATGGGATTGCATGTGTATTTTCCTTGCTAGATTTGGCATGCATGGGATTGCATGTGTTTCTTTTCTACCATAGCATGGGTTTTTCCAAGTGTGATAGTATTTTTAGCCTAGCCTTGCCATTTCTTGATAGCTTTGATTAGATGGGTTCTCTCATGCATTTGGTGGGGGATGGCTGGATTGCATTCGAGGCTGAGTGGGGTGGATCTCCGAATTGACAAACACATGGTGGTAGTGGTCCCTGAACCAGACTGAGGATGCATGAAGCCACTGGCCTATTGACCCCTGAACCAAACTATGGGTTATGTTAAAGCCATATCATGTGCCTCGGTGGGCCTAGGAATCCTTGTCGGTGAATGGAGGGATATACGGTAAATCGAAGAGGTGGATTTTCTCTCCATTGGGACTAGTGATTCCGGGATGGAATACAGGGTAAAGCGTGGAGAGTATGTCTCGGTGCAGATCCTAGCGATCCCCGGATCAGACTGTGGATGCACGATAAAGCTTGAGAGACTAGGAGGTACATAAATTCCTCAGGGTGTATGCAAAGAACTCCAGTGGCATCCACATTGATTGGTGTTTTTTGATCTGTTCTATGAAGCCCACATTCATGCTTCGACTACGGTACGGGGGTGATTGGCTGAAGAGAGACTTGGCTCAGCCAATCTATAGTTTGGTGGAACGTGGTAGTCCAATCATCGATTGGTTCATTACATTTATTA
The DNA here is from genome assembly GCA_000404065.3 of Pinus taeda. Classification (NCBI taxonomy): domain Eukaryota; kingdom Viridiplantae; phylum Streptophyta; class Pinopsida; order Pinales; family Pinaceae; genus Pinus; species Pinus taeda. The sequence continues at coordinate 95,714 of APFE030019220.1, forward strand.
ATGAAAAAATTCATTCCCTTGATTTTCATGTGCAAATGTGTATATATATATATATATATATTTAGATATAGATATAGATGGATTTTGATGGCTGATGTGTTTACTGTATTTTTGTTCCTATTTTGTTTTTCTATATGTACATTTTCCCCGGAGGTTTTTACAGAGTGGTATTAGAGCTTCTATGGTTCAAACACTTGGACTGGATGGGCTCTATCATAGGTGAAATGAATAACAAAGGTTAAATTTTAGACCTTTCTGTCATATCTATTATAACTTTTCTTCTATAGAATATTAGAATTTGAAATTTTTTCCATATTTAAGGTAAATCCCCCTGATAATGTGGTAAAAATTTCAAATATTGGTTCACAAAACTTTAGGAATTATGATCTAGGGAAGATGACCTTCCTGAATGCACCTTTAAATAGGTCATGTTGGAATTTTTGCAATACCTCATCCTCTGTAAGCTTGTTGAAGCTGAAAAATTGTCCACATTGAGGGGACATGCCATAGATTAATTGGTAGAAATTTCAAATATTGGGTCACAATAGTTTAGGATATATGAGTAGAGGGAGTCGAGCCTTCTAAATGCTCCTAAAATCAGGCCTCAAATAGGTCACGCTGATATTTTTGTTGTAACATTTCTTCTGGGCACTCTCAGGAGCTGAAATGTTTTCCACAATGAGGGTAAATCCCACTAATATTGTCATAAAAACTTTAGACATTTATTCACTATATTTTAGAAGATATGACCAGTGGAAGTTGAGCTTTCTTGATACTCCTAGAATTGTGCACCCAATATGATTGTGTTGAAATGTTTACATAACATGACAAGACAACACCTCTTCCACATTGGGTTGGAGAGTGCATATTGACATAATAATTTCAAAGTACAATTCATAATAACAATTTTTATCACTCTAATTAATTATATCTATCATAATTTTTTCAAAGAAAAAGGTCCATTTATAAAATTCCTTAATACTCAAAGTGTATTTGTTGAAAAAATTCAATTATACAATACCAATTATTAAAAAAAAAATGCAGTGGAAGAAGTCTCTATCTTGGTCAAAGTTTAAGGATAGCTAAAGAGGTGTTATAGTTAAATAATTAGAAATAGGTTACAATCTAGTGAAGAAACTATTTGGTCATTGTGGTTGATGGATCTCCATTAACTAATGGTGTCCCTTCAAGGAACTATTTGGTTGTTGTGGCTAATGAATCTCCACTAATTAATGCTGATTGATTATGGTCTTTTAATTAAGGAATCCATTATGTCATCCACATTATTTTCATTAAATTATGCCTTAATTGTAATTATAGGATCCACCATGCAATCCACAAATTTTACATTATATTCAAGCATCATTAAAGACATATTGATGTTTTGATGTTTTTTTCAAGGGTTGTGACTGGACCTATTAAGTGATGCCTCCAAACAACAACTAGTTGTTGTCTACTCACTTCCCAAAGATGTAATTTGATAGGAAAATTGTTTGTTCCTGTCAAATGCAGCAAAAAAGTTTTCCGACAAGTGCTTCAAATTTGAAATTCTAAACATTCACTCCTCTACCTCCCTAATTTCAGTGGATTCTGTCTTTTCTCAACCTTCTTTACTTCTAAGGTTCTTAGACTTTGTTTTTCTATTATATTGCAAGGTAGTGATCTTTTGCAAGGTTCTTGGATAAAACTTTAAAACATAAGTCATTTGCATTGAAATGTGATGGATGTTTTTATTTAGTAATTATAATACGTTGTGTTATTGGTAAATAATATGTACTTAATATGTTAATATGTCATAGTAGTGGGAATATGGCTATATATTTAAATATGCATCCAATTGTGAATATTTCAATTTATATAATATTATAAAACGTATAGTTAGAATTTCATATTATAAGTGTATAATTGGCATCTCACAGGAATGAATTCTATATACTAATTAAAGTTTCTCTTTTTTTTAATGATAAAAATAAACAAAAATGTATATAATATATACTATTGAAATAATGAGAAAATATCAATATAGAACATCATATGAAAAACAATTTTAAAAAGAAATGACCCATAAAAAGCTTACTTGACACGCAAGAATGGCCATCAAATTTATACTCCAAGTGTGAGATTTTTAAATATACGATTCATGAAAAATATAGCGATATATTTATAATTAATTATTTATTATGCGGATAGGCATTCCTATTTTAGAAGACCTATTTTAATTTTATTGTTAGCAAGTATTAGGTGGAGGGTAGAGGTTTAACCTCCAAGTAATATGCCCTAGTAGTATTCATAGGGTAAATACTTATCTCCAAATTAGTTATGATATTCTAATGAATTTATCTCAAAATAATTAAATAAATAAAATATCATATCAACAAGTGTCATATTGAGCATGTAGTAGCATGATATTGTAATGAAAGTTATTTACAAGTTAGGAATGAGGGTGAATCTCCATGGTTAAGAATATTTTTTACTCTCATATTAATCATTTTTACAATTAATTATAATAATAATTGAGAATAAAGTTATAATATAGTTTATTATGTGTGTGTGTGTGTGTGTATTTTAATTTAGGCAATGTGAGACGTATTGTGGGATAAGTGTTTTAATGGTTATCAGAGGTAAGTATTTTAATCCTTATCATGGATTAATGCCTATCAACATTTACTCACCATTTAATTTATATGGATTCCCTAGTTTATATCATAATTAAAGTGGTCTTTGTAAATATATATTGAAGTTTGGGCATGGAGCATGCTTTAAAACTACATATTGGTTAAACAATTTTCTTCCTCAAACTTAATGAAATAGTTTCATGACCCAAAACTTAGATTAATTTGGAAGGAGCTTAAGCCTTCCCCTTATGGACTACCAATGGCGAATTCCAGGTGGTGTGGATTTTCCTGAATAATGGTAATCTTGCTTTAATGGATAACAACTAGTAATGACTATCGCACTGCTAATTTGACCACTGAATTTTAATAAATTTAACACTATGTTTGAAAAAAATTGCAAAATATATCTAGCCAAAAAAACAAAATAAGAAACTAAACCCAAAATAAAATTCATAACCTCAAACAAAGCATGCTTTATATTATAAAAAAATAAGATTTATATTATAATGTAATTAATTAATTAAAACCAAAATAATGTAATGAAATATATTATATTAAAGTAAATAAAGTATATAACAAGTGAGACCCTTAGGAGAAACCTATTCCTAAATGACAAACCCTTGAAGCCCCACTTGATCTTCTAAACATCAAGGAGATGGTTGTGAATGCATAGATTATGGTGGAAGTGAAGGGAAACGAGGAAACCCTAAGCACAATTGAACAATCAATGGTGGATTTTATCTAAGAATGGGCTCGCATGAAGTTAGGTGTGATTCTACATGAAAAATAAAATCATTAGCTTTATCTCTAATGGTGGTAGTAAAGACAGGGAAGAGAGGTTGAAAGAAGATTGGAAAACCAAGAAACAAATGGTTAAACATAAAGAGAGAAAGTAATTATGGAAAACAGGAAAAAGGGAAGAAAAATTGGCATGGATGCAATACAGAATGGTGATGAGTATATTATAAATTTAGGGCAGGTGGTTGCACTTCTGAACATCTTCACCTCTTCTCAACATTTTACCTAATGAAGATCATCACGTGGAATATATATGGTGTCAATAGTAGAGAAATAAAAGGCAGTTACAAGGTATAATAACTAAAGAAAAACCTACAATAGTTTTGATACAAGAAACAAATGTTTTGAGTGATGAGGTCAAATATATAATGGAATTATGTTATCAAGACTACAAAATGATGGCCCTAGATGCACAAGGAACTGTTGAAGGCCTTACAGTTATACGGAACCCTCTCGATGTCTCCATTCAAGATTGGATTGTGTCTGTAACAGCCGTAGTGAAAATGCCATGTAAAAAATATATAAATGCCATGAATGATGGGACACGTATTCTGAGTTGAATGGTGCGCAAGACATCTTAGGGGGTGTTCATTTGGTTTTTTATGGCTAATGAAATTAGAAAAGGAAATGGCTAAGGCATTAAAGAGGAAAAATGGTATTTTGGCACATTTATTTATGAAAATAATGGAAATTAGGAGAAAAGGAAGGTGAAAGGTCACATTTTGCATGTGAGGAGGAAATTGAAGGAAAATAATGGAAAATGAAGAAAATAGACACCACATTAATAAAAATGCTTATGAGGATCAGTGGGCAAGTCTTGGTCAGTTTAGCTTTGGAGCTCTCTCATTATTCTCTCTCTTTCTCATACTCTTAGACACTTAGAGATTTCTTGGAGCACTTTGGAATTAGAGCAAGAAAGGAAAAGAAGGCAAGAGGAAGCAAGGATCAAGCAAGGAAAGGCAGGATCAAGCAACTACAATAGGCTTCATTGTAGGTATCAACTTGCATGTGTATTTTCCTTACCATATTTGCCATGCATGGGATTACATGTGTATTTCCTTGCTAGATTTGGCATGCATGGGATTGCATGTGTTTCTTTTCTACCATAGCATGGGTTTTGCCAAGTGTGACAGTATTTTTATCCTAGCCTTGCCATTTCTTGATAGCTTTGATTAGATGGGTTCTCTCATGCATTTCATGGCGGATGGTTGGATTGCATTCGAGACTGAGTGGGCTGGATCTCCGAATTGACAAACACATGGTGGTAGTGGTCCCTGAACCAGACTGAGGATGCATGAAGCCACTGGCCTATTCACCCCTGAACCGAACTATGGGTTATGTTAAAGCCATATCGTGTGCCTCGGTGGGCCTAGGAATCCTTGTCGGTGAATGGAGGGATATACGGTAAATCCAAGAGGTGGATTTTCTCTCCATTGGGCCTAGTGATTCTGGGATGGAATACAGGGTAAAGCGTGGAGAGTATGTATCAATGCAGATCCTAGTGATCCCCGGATCAGACTGCGGATGCACGATAAAGCTTGAGAGACTGGGAGGTACATAAATTCCTCACGGTGTATGCGAAGAACTCCAGTGGCATCCACTTTGATTGGTGTTTTCTAATGTGTTCTATGAAGCCCACATTCATGCTTGGACTATGGTACGGGGGTGAGTGGCTGAAGAGAGACTTGGCTCAGCCAATCTATAGTTTGGTGGAACGTGGTAGTCCCATCATCGATTGGTTCATTGCATTTATTAATGAAAAAGTTCATTCCCTTGATTTTTGTGTGCAAATGTATATATCTATCTATCTATCTATCTATCTATCTATCTATCTAT
>APFE030019220.1:120729-171561 GCA_000404065.3 Pinus taeda
CGATGCTCCGTCATCTAACACAGTGCCAGGTAGTGCCATATGGGAGGCATAGGCGATGACCCCGAAAGGCACGTGGAATGGAAGGGGAGGGGTAGTCAAACGACTCCAATCGAAGGAAACGACCGAACTACTTGGTGGGGGAACCATATGGTTGCCCCCCTACTCAGAAGGAACCGAATCGGAATTCTCTGGAGAGGCTGGGATGGGAAAACCATCATCGAGCTCAGGAGAATCCGATGAGACGAGAAGAACATGGGAATTTTTCTCTTTTGAAACAGAGTGGTCGACAGGAGGTGAACTCCGGTCGACACTCTTTTCGACCAATGGTTGGTCTGGAACAGACTGGGCACAGCCAGGTTCGGGAAGAGGGGCCTGGACAAGAGGAGAATGTGAACCAATCTCATTGTCGGGAGGCAAATGATCTGCAGTTGCAGACAGACGTTGATATCCAATGGGGAGTTGGGGCGAGGGAGCTGGGAGACTTTCCAAAACAGTGGAGGCTTTATCCATGAGTGGACAAAGGTGAAGGGGATGATTTCCTTCACAAAGTTTGCAGGGGATTCGAATTTTCCCTTTTCCCTTGCCATTCCCAACTGATAAGGTAACATCGCCGTGAGCCTCAGAGGACGATGACGGGTGGGCCGGATTGTGAGACCATACTTCTAAGATCCTGGGAATACTAGGACAATCACGAAGAAGATGGTCCTCCTTGCATAATCGACAAGGAAACTTAACCTTCCGTGGAGGAGCAGAAGGGGGCCCAACTTCAGGTGTACTCGAGGGAGCAATAGTTGTGCTTGTAGCCTCTCCCTTAGGATACTTCTTCTTCTTGTTCTTCTTGTTCTTCTTCTTAGCCACCTGGTTATTCGAATCTAGACTTTCACCAGGCGAAGTACGAGAAGAAGACATAGAAGTAGGTGTCCAAGGAGAGAGGTCCACCTTAGGTTCAACATGATGTTGTGCAGGTGGAGGGACTGATGGAGTAGCAGCCGACACGGTAGGGACCAAAGAGGTTGAAAACAACCAAACAGGCAACCCGACAGTTAACCCCGGAAGGGATAACGTCACCATATAAGGAGCACCAACATTCCCAAGAGGAGGGAAATGGCCGGGATTCTCGTTAGGAGGGGAACTTGGGTTGGTGAACCCTGGAAAAGTTGCCATAGAAAAAAGAAACCTACTCAAGCTATCGAACACAAGATCTAACCAGGTAATGTTATCGTGGCCAAATTAATTTTTAAGACACAGGAACTGAACTTGACGTTTTCATGTTTCGAGAGTCGAGAAAAGGACTAAACGATGACTCTAGTCTCCTTCGAATGTTTAATGAGCACGAAGTGACAAGACACTCACTTACACCTTTTCTTTTAGGGAGTCTGAAAAGGATCAAAAGTGACTGCTCTGCAGATTCTAAGCAAAAGGTTTACCAAGCAATCCGTAAAACTGCTTATACACCTTGGCAATCGTATGAGAACCAAGGACTTTCCGTACTGCAGTCAATCTACCCGAATGTTGTGTTCAGTGCGTTATGGTTCACAAGGCAGCAGACTCGGCTTCCTATGGATAAAGGATGAAAACCTAGTGGATTCTCCCCATATATACTCGACGGTACGTGGGAGCCCAAATCCATGCTAGACCACAATTGAATCACACCAGGAGGAATCACCCAACCTTAATGCGAAAACAAGAGTGACTAGGTTTAATGACACCAGAGCACGTCTCTAGCCTAGACCTCTAGATATTTGTGTTAAGTTCCAATGCGTTTTTAGATAAATTTGGTTTATTTTACGGTTGATCTTGAATTAAGTTTTGATTTCAGGTCGTACCGTATGATATCTCAGAATTACTTAGATGCAGACTACATGCCAAAGAACATCATTTCGTTCGATGAATTCTAACTATGAGAAGGTTAGGAATTTTTCAATCAAACAAAGCGACCTCGAGCAATCAAACAACCTAATGCAATGAATGGTAAGGAAATGAAACTTTTATTTTGAAAACACAAATCAACGAAATGTTCTTTTCCTTTTAACTATTAAATGCAAAAGATACTAGTTTGATTTTCTTTTCAATGGCACAAAATGCTTAAAATGATTTTGAGAGATAGCTACACCAAGCAAAAGAAATAAAATCACTCGATGAAAAGACAACAATGTCCCCAAGATACCAAAGCAGTTTTCCAAATCAAAGGAAAAACTAAGGTTTATGAGCTATGCGATCTAAGCTCAACAAGACAAAAGGGAATTCAAAGGAGGAAGGCAATCACTTGAAAAGTGTGCAAATGTAATCTATGCACAAATGAGAATTCTAATTATGCACGTGTGATCTATGCAAGAGAATTCTCAAACACAAGATGATTCTAATGTAATCTAAGAACCAATCAAGTGCAAATCAAGATGACCTGTCAAAGCAAGGAAAAACAAAAAGACTTTCAATGAACCATGTGATCTAAGTTCAGATGAATTCAAGCAAAATCCAAACAAGCTAGAAGTGAATCACTCAAAGCATAGAATACCAAACTTTCACAACCACTAGATGAGTGCGGAAAACAACCAAAAATTTGACTGGATTATCAAACCACAACTTCCCACAGAAGGCTCGACATGCAAATCCACTAGGTGTTCTAGGGCTAGGATACAAAATCAATAGAAATAAGCAAACAACTGAAGGATAAAAGTAATAACCAGTCACACAAAGGTCTAACACACTTCCAGAAGCTGCAAAAGATATAGAAAAACAAAAATCCAAGTTTAAGGAGATTTCAACTAACAAACTGGCAAAATTCACAGAGCTGGCGCGACTGTGAATCTGCAACTTGCGCTATTCAGGAATTGGCACAACTGTGAAAGGAAAAAACGTGCCAACTGGCGTGACTGTCAAAGGAAAAAACACGCCAACCGCGTTTGCTGACCCAAAAAATAAACGAGACAAACCAGGGTCGGGCCAATAGTGCTCAGAAGGATCAAACACCAAATAACAATTTTAAAACTGACCCAGAAAGCTCATTAACTCAGCCAAGCAAGACAAAACTAACATGTAAGACAAACTCCAAATAGCTTCGATCCGTAAACCAAACCGGATATTGACTGAAGTTGCTTTGATCTACTTCACTAATGCAAATCAATAGTGTTTCGAAGGCTATCTGGCCATGCTTTAGGCTCCGTCTGAATTTTACAAATCAAACAACAAGCTAAAATCCCAAGTGGAGTCGCCAAATTGTTGAACAGGTAAATCCCATCTGCGGACAGAGGCGATCCCACTAGCCCAGAACGGGTCTAGCAACAATCAATCAATGCTACTCTGAAAGTTCCTAATTGCAATTACAAAGTGGGTAATGGACACCTACTTGGATTCCAGCGCTATTTGTTTGATGAAGAGATGCCGCTCTCACTCCTTTGCTCTGGTCAGTCACAATCCTCCACTATCCTCACGGATGGACACCTGCACATGCAAAGAGAGAACAAACAAAAGCGTGAAATCTAGTAAAAGAAACTATACATTAGCCAAAAAGGATATAATTCACATTAACCATCATGAGACAAATGAGAATGGAACCATAACAGTAGTCATCTATTAATGAATAATAGGCAGAGAAAGATACAACCAAGGTTCTGATGTTGAACCTATTCTCTGGCTGCGCGAGAAGCTATGTATGCCTTGCAATAGACCTTCTCTCTCTCAGGATTCCGGCAGCATAACCTCCCTATGCTTCAAGACTCTTACTATCACTCCAGACAAGCATAATCACAACTAGCATTCCTCCAGAATTCCCAAAACAATAGAACTCCTTAAACTAGCTTGTCTAATGCATGAGGACAGACTTTTATAAATGGAGAAGGGAGGAAGATTCAATGCACCAGGACGCCCATTGTGGATCGACATTACCTCCGAAAAGCTATTGAGAATAGATGTCAAGAACACATATTTCATTAAAATTGGAATAAACTTATGGATCTAGAATTTCAAAATAACCAAAAAATTGAATTATAGTGATGTTCTTGTAATAAAATTATTCCAATTTTAATGAAATATATGTTCAAGGATAGATGATGACTCTCGACCTCTATCGGATGGATTTTTTCCCTCAAAAGACTTCATGATCTGAAAGGAAAAAACATATGGATGTGTATTTGCCAAAAATCATTACCAAACTTAGTTGGTGCAAGTGTTGTTCTAGGACAGAGCGCCAATTGGCGTGCCCTTTTTGAGTATCTCAATGATTGGCGCGGATAAGACACTGTGTACCTGCGGTAATGGAAAAAGGGAACTTTTCAGGGATAATTTGCAGAAGGTGTCTTCAGGGAACATGAAGTACATACTCAGGGGAACATAATGCAAGTGTTTTTAGGCAATGTCACTGCTCACAGGTCCTGGAATGTATCCTCCAATGTACGAAAACAGGGGTAACAGGGACGGTGACCAATGGTGACAAATTACTGTGTAACACCTAGTGACCCCTAAACCGAATTGTGGGTTGTGGGAAAGCCACATTATGTGCCTCGATGAGCCTAGGAATCCTTGACGGTGAATGGCGGGATATATGGTAAATCCAAGAGGTGGATTTTCTCTTCGTTAGGCCTAGTGATTCCGGGATGGAATGTACGGTAAATCCTGGAGAGTATGTCTCGGTGTAGGGCCTAGTGATCCCTGGATCAAAATGCAGATGCATGGTAAATCTTGGAGAGTATTTCTTGATGTAGGGCCTAGTGATCCCTGAATCAGACTGCAGATGCATGGTAAAGCCTGAGAGACTAGGAGGAACTTAAATTCCTCACGATGTAGAGGAAGAACTCTAGTGGCATCCACATTGATTGGTGTTTTTTGATGTGTTCTACGAGCCCCACATTCATGCTTGGAATATGGCACTGGGGTGATTGGTTGAAGAGAGCCTTAGCTCAGCCAATCTATGGTCGGGTGGAATGTGGTAGTCCCACCACCGGTTGGTACATTACATTTATTAATGAAAAATCCATTCCCTTGATTTTCATGTGCAAATGTATTGATATATATATGGATTTTGATTGCTGATATGTTTACTGTATTTTTGTTCCTATTTTGTTGTTTTATAGGCACATTTACCCCGAAGGGTATTACAGTGTCTCCTTACAAATGTTTTGGAATTTTTTTATATGTGGTTAATAAGGAGCTAATATTCCTAACATTGGTATATGAACCTCACATCTCAATGGAAAAAGCAACATTTTGTCCAATATTTGTGTTATCAGATCTCTCCAGCAGGATGAGTTTTGGGTTGCAAGAGGAGATTTCAACCCCATTAAAACCCTAGAGGAAAATAAAGGTAGCATTAGAAGACTAGATCGTGAGGCACAATAATTTAGGGATCACTTGCATGACCAAAGTAATGGATCTTGACACCATCAATGGGATATTCACATGGAATAACCATAGAGGAGGGAAGCACTAGATAACAAGATGATTAGATTAGTTTTTGGTCTCATAATCTTTACTAGGGCATGCATATTAATTGAAGGAGCTATATTACCCTTGCTAGGGTTAGACAAATAGCCTATTTGATTATAGCTAGATTTGGAAGTTTCCCTAAAACCCACCCCTTCAAGTTTCAAATTGTTTGGCTTAAGACTCAAATTTATTAAGCAAAGAAAATAAATGGTGGGAAGAGATTGATGTACAAGCAAGGAATCATGTGCATACATTTGAGTTAAAGCTAGAGGAACTCAAAGAAAAAATAAAATACTAGAAAAAGAATGATTTTGGACACATATTCATGGATAAACAAGAAATAGAGGCTCAGAGGCTGGTGACTCAACAAAAACTTATCTTAGGGAGTGTACTAAGGAATTGATTGTGGAAGGAGGAAAATTAGTAAAAAGATTAGAGCAAAGGCGCAAATAAGAGGAAACATTTTGCCTGAAGAAATATTGAATACAATGGCTAAAAGAGGGACAGTGGAACACAAAATTCTTACATAAAAAAATGATCAATCATTCCCACTATTATAGGATTTTCTCCATCTCATCAAGGAGTGGGGGGTAGAGACTTTTGTATTAAGAATAATCAGAGCAAGAATTCATCTCATACTATCATGATAGGTTCATGACACATGTTCCTAGCAGATAGGATGCAATTAAATTCATCATGGCTCATACTTCCCATCTAATCCATCTGGATTAGAATGATGCCTTCATGTAAGAAATATCATTTGTAGAAGTTGAAGTTGTAGTTATGGCAAGGCGCAATAACAAATCTCCAGGTCTAAATGACTTGGATTAGGTCACTTATTTTTACCCCATTCTTCTTTATGTTTCTAAATGACTCTCCCATAATGACCTTAAATCCCTCTCATGGTTTAAGATAGGGTGACACACTCTCCCCTTTCCTTTTCATTCTAGCAACTGAAAGTCTAGGTCGTTATATTAAGGTGGGAAAGTAGTCAAGGAATCACCAAGGGTATCTTCCTCTATGGAAATTTTATGCTAATTACTGATCAATAATTCATTGATGATACATTGCTTTATGTCAACCTTCTCTTCAAGAAATCAGGGCACTAAAATCCATCCTCTCTAATTTTATGGAAGCTTATACGACTATGATAAAAAAAGAAAAATATAAAATATATTTTTTCAACATTAGTGCTCTAGTGCATCATCATATGGATAGACTTATGGACTTTTGAATAGGTAGTCTTCTAGCCAAATAACTAGGAATTCCTCTAGTGGTGAATTCATTGAGAGCCTCATGTTGGAAAGAAATTTTACAAAGAATAACCAATCAATTGGACAGTATGGAATTTTAGCCCTTAAAATTGATAGATATGTTGGTTATCCTTAAATCATTTCTCCAACCTTTTTCAATTTATCAATTATTAGTTTTAGCATCCCATAAACTCAGCTACAGATCCCTCAATTCCTAGGCTAGATATTTTCAATGGCAAGGTGACAAACATGCTAAGAAATGGGTGTTGGTAGTGTGGGAAAATATTTGTATACCTAAATTGGCCAGGGGATTAGGTTTGAGAGATCTAGAAATCTTGAAGAAAGAGTTGGGTGGGGGGGGGGGGGGGGCGAGGATTTATGGTGGAGATACTACAAGGAGACGAGGAGATATGGAAATAGATCTAGAATGGGAAATAAAAAAACTCATGCTCTCAATTAGAAAAATTATGGGAAATGATATATCCTCTAGGATCATCAATTTGGAATTTGGATCAGGAAAAAAAAAATTAATACAACACCACACTTTCATGGAAATTAGGAATGGTTGAACATCTCTGTTTTTGGAGGAAGTTTGGCAGAAAATCCCTTGTCTAGGAGACTAGGAAGACCTTACAGATTTGATGGAATTTAATAAATAATATGACCGTGTAACTATTACAATTTTCTGGAAAATTAATCAAAACTCCAACCTTTGGTAGGAGTGGAAATCAAAGGAATAATCATGGCTAGATTTAGCACAAGACCTAGAGGAGCGAAAAATCCCTATAACTCGATACTAAGATAAACTATATTGGGGATATCAAGTCAAAGGTATATTCACAATTAAATAAGAATACTTTCTACTAGCTAAATACCAATAATTACCCAAAGAACCATTGTGGAGAAAAATTTCGACACATAATTTTCAGCCTAAAGTTGCACATTTTCTTTAGCTACTAAGAAGGAGAAAAATTATAACATGGGATCATATCAAGAAAAAATAATTTCAATGTAATTTCTTTTGTTATATCTATAGGGAACATGAAGATACAATGGAACACCTTTTAAATTCATTCCCTTTTTTAGACTCCATTTGGTCTAGTTGTGTTTCTCTCTTTGGTCATTTACATGAAATCCTCAATAGTTTGGTAGAATCATTGGAGCATTGGAAATTTACCTTATTTGAAAATCTATTGGTTAAGAGAGACTGGACGTTGGTTGGGGAATTTGTTTTAGGGGCACAATGGAAAAAACACAACAAAAAAATATATCATAACAAGCTAGCATCTATAAATAATGTTTGGTATATTTTCAAGAAAAATAATAGGGAGACAATCCTTTAAGAATCCTGGTCCCAAAATGATTGGAAATATAACCACCAAGAGGTTGTGATTTTGAATAACCCATAAATATTTGAGGCCATTGCCCCCCCTAATGGTGCTCAACACCCCCTCCCCCCCATAGATCCTCACCCTCCTATTACACCCCTCCACCTCCAAGATTCATTAAATTAAACTCTGATGGTACTTATAAAGGAAATTTGGGAAGGTTATGGAGGAATATATAGAGATTACAATAAGAATAATCAAAGAGCGTTCATTACGAACTGTGGTACAACTAGCAATAATGTAGCATAATTTATAACTTTAGAAAGGGGATTACAACTAGCTATCAATGAAGATTATTCTAAACTTCATTTGGATGCAGACTCACAGTTGGCTATTTTGATCACTGATAAATTTATATATCACACTCTATTGTCGGTGCTACAACACCCCCCAAAAAATTCAGTACATTTAAATTTTGGAGCCTACTTTAGCATCATGTCAAGTGTTTCCTTGGTTATTAAGTGTCATTTCATGTTTTCCTACATGTTTTAAGTGTTCTTAAGTGTTCTTAAGTGTTATCAAGTGTCATTGCATTGAGTAGAACATATTTGGTGTATCTCATAGTCACAACATCTTTATTGTTGTAAAACGACACTTTTTTTTTGCATTCACACACACTTCACCTATTATACTTTGGGAATGCATGTAAAGTGGATTCTTATGTATGCTTACCATTTTTCAATCTTTTCTAAGATTTATCGATTATTTGGTATGTGGCACACATGGTTTTATGTCTAAATCTCATCATGTATAGCCTTTTTCCTATCTTCTATAGTTAGACAAAATTTGGTTTCAAATAAAACGCATTAAGGCCAAGAGCACATCAGTGCACTCTAAATCCTTGATTGGGAATCCTTCATTTTTGGAAGTTCACCATGCACTCTCCAAGAGTACAGAGCACACCCCCTAAGCCCTTTCCCCTTCCATGTTTTGAACTGTGCCCTTCAAAGAGACCTAGTCTTCCTTTAAGTGCATTCCTTTGACTCAAATAAGTGTGCCATCCTTGAGTGATTGAGCATACCTTGAAGGCCTTAAGCTCAACCCTTCATCCTTCCACAGTCAACCATGCACCCTCCTGATCCTTTGAGCACATGAGTACACTTCAACCTTCAGACTTTCAACAAGCGCCCTCCTGGGCATGTTGAGCACATGAGCGCATCCTGAAGGCCTGAAGCCTTCCTCCTTTAGCCTTCAGCAGTTTGCACTATTCTCTCCCTTTGTCCCTTGGGAAAAAAATTCACTTGGGAAGCCTAAAGCGTTCTCCTTTGTCCTTCGAACTTGCACCATGCACCCTACCTTGACTATCTCTTTCCCTTGAGTGCATGAGCACATGCCACAGCCTTGAAGCCTTCCCTCTTTATCCCTTCACCCCTTTGAAGTTTTCCAATGCGCCTATAATATCTCCTTTTCCCATTTATGCACACTGAAAAGGAATGAATAGAAAAATCTACTTAAAAAATATAAAGTAGAAGATTTTGAGGTTGATGGTTGCTTGTCATGAGTGATTCTGAATATAGATGTTCTAGAAATAGTGTGGCAAGCACGTGTGGAAGATTAGGAAAATAATACAAACAAAGGAAGCATCAAAGAACAAAGAACATAGTGAAATCTTGATGATCAAAGCACCCTAAAGACTCTAATATCGAAGACCCTTTGCAGGGTGAAAGCATCAATGATCAAAACTTAAATATATGAAGAACGAAGATAAGAGTGGCAGCCATGTCACCACTAAAGAAATTCCATGCCATCAGTCACTATTAGTCCTAGTTATCAAGGATAGTGACACGTCATGTCTTCATTAGATGATGATGTGGAAGTTACAATGTAAGCTTGTAATCATGATAAAGACAAATCATTGGAAGTCCAAGAGTCATGTATGGAAAAAAGTGTAATGGAAGTCCAAAAGACATGTAATACCAAAATTCATATGTAATTCCAAAACTCATTTGGAAGTCTAAAGGTGTTAGAAGTCCAAAGGTCATTAGGAGTTGGAAAGTCAAGAGCCATGGGGATATGAAAAGTCAAGCCTCGAGTTAGAAAATGATCCTTATTTCTCACATAAAGGACTTTAAACCTTGTCTTATCCCACAAGGCATTAGAGAGACAAAGTTAGTACTTTTGGAGAGCAAGTAGTGGCCCTAACGCTCCACAATTGGAGATAGTGATGTCCATTGTATTTATGTACCTTAGAATGTTTTCTTAATATTGAAGCCTTTTAAGGCCACCACAGTTTCACACATGGATTTTGAATGTTTCTAAGACTATTATTTGAATGATTATGGTTCATGTTTGGTTTCACCTATACTAGAGTAATTGAACTATTTCGGTGACATTGGTGCTTAACTTATTGGAATCGTGTTGTAATGTTTATAATGATCATCGCATCTATGTGAACTATTTCGCTTTATGTTAAACGAGCCTTTCTATTCCTCTGTGTGTCTCAATTATGGTATTACTCTTACCTCTCTCTTAGAGGATCACTTTATTTCCCCTTCACAGTGAAATAACTTTGATACATTTGTAATCGAGTAGTCAAAAGGTACACTCGCTTACACATATGCACTTCTCTCTCATGCTGACAGCCAAAGCCAAGGCATATCTTTAAGTAAATGGTAGTTGGGTTGTACTCCATATTGGAATCCTACAGAAAATGGTGTGACGTTTAATTAGGACCTTATATTAGGGAGATCCCCTATATGTTGTAAATATCTAGCGTCGTTAACATTTTGGCGCTATAAGGAGGCCAACAAGTTTTTTATGGTTGATAACTCTACGCACCCTAATCATTCTTCTTCCAAAGAAGGTAGAAATATTTTGAGCATTATTCTTACTTCTATTCCTAAAGTACAAGGCTCTTCTAAGCCTGGCTAAGAGTTGACATACGAAGTTGCACATGAACAAATCTGGGCATTTCGGCCTATAACCCATCGGTTTGCAAAGGCTATCAGTTTAATTCTGAGTGCACACAATCTCCCACATTTTCTGAATAACAAAGAAACAAGTCATGCTGGTATATTACTTTCTACAGTATAAGATTTGGTCTTTTCTACTCTTGAAGAGTTAGCAGAATCCTTTGAAGATATAGTGTAGCAAGATCAACTTCCACCCATTAATAAAGGGTATGAGGATGACAGTGTTCTTTTGGATGAAATTTTTTATTGTTTAGACGGTGAAGGAGAGGAATCCTAAATTTTTGAAAAGGGATAGGAACACATAGACAAATACATGGTTGATAAAGACTCAAATTGGATGGACCAAGGGCTTCTTTCTCTTCCATAAAATCTTCATAATATGCCTAGACATCCAAAAAAATTGTTATCAAAGTTCGATCTAAATGAAAAGACAAAGGCATAGGATCACCTTAACAACTTCTACATGAATCTATGGATGTTGGAAGTAAGGTACGATGATGATTCTTGTAGACTTTTTCCTTATACATTAGAATGTAGAGCAAAAACATGGTACCATAGCTTGCATGTCAATTCAATCCATAATTGGAGGGAGTTTGAAAAGTTATTTCTAGAGAAATTTGTTGATGAAAAGACTCATTCCATGTTATTGAAAGAGATCAGATACAGTAAGATGGGGGGAAAGGAGAAGGTAAAATATTTTAATAAAAATTTTGATCGTATATTGAATAGTTTTCCCCTAAGCACACAATGACATGATTCAATTTCCATTGATTATTACACATCTACCTTACCTCACTAACATTTCCCAATTTGTTAAAAGGGCTACAAAGGAAACATTGGCACAAAACTTTGTAGAAGCAATTGTCATCGAGAAAAACTTACATGATATCAGAGTGATTACTGATGATGATGAGTCAAAGGAATCCAAAGAAACTAGTAGGAAGTCTCAGTCTTCTTCAAATAAGGCTAAAGAAAAGGACTCATCAGATATTGAAATCTTGACCAAGATGGTGAAAGCACTTACTAAATAAATTTTAGAATTAAAGAAAAGGTCAAGCGAAACTTCTACTAGCAACAAACCTCCCAGGTCTTTCCCATTTCGAAGGAATAATAATAATAATAATAGCAACAAGAAGCCTACCAAGTCTGCCCAAAGCTTGAATGTTGTGTTGAATGTAGAAAGTATGGGCATGTATAATTATTGCTCCTTCCATCAGGAATATCATTCGTAAAATACATGCTCACAATGGAACCACAACATGAATGCTCTAGCCACACACATTATCGATTTCCTACTAGTAGATGAGTAGGCAAAAGAGATAGAATAAATAGATGAACTTGCAGTTCCTAAAGAGAGAAAGGGTATTGGACATGTAGTAAATGCATTTGATTGCATCTACAATTTTGACAAGAAAAATGTTGAAGAACCATAGCAAAATGAAGTGTCTCCTCCAAAGAAAAATGGTCGATATAGTTTGAGGAACAAAGGGCCAATTTCTAATCAGGAGTTAACGACACAAAAATTTAAGGAGCAATTGTTATGAAGGATATCACCACCGATCATTCCTCCTCAAAATTCACATAGTAAGTTTGGAAATGTAGCTAATTACAGGAACACTTCCTCTAACAACAAGAGTAAGTCCATCCCCCCGAAAGTGTCAGATAAAGCCACTCCTAGACACTTTAGAACTGCCTATTAGAGACAAAACAATTGACTATAACATTGTTGAAGATTTGATGAGAGCTCGAGCCAATATTTCCATCTATGAGCTTGCAAGGATTGTAGGCTAGCATGAACTAAGTGCATGAGCCTTTTCACAACCTTCGTCAGCTGATAATGCTTCTTCCTCTAAAAAGGTGTCTGGTAAGTCATCTAGTCCCCTTGAATATGTAGTTAATGTTGTAACATTAGAAGCTAACACTCATTTCCCTCCCTTTTTATTAACTTTTCAAAATTTCAATTATAATGTCCATAATTGTTTAGTATATTTTGATGCATCTGTGAATGTAATACCATTGTCTGTTTCTAGAAAAATAAATGCCAAATGGGATCAAACTTATGCACAAATTATTCAATTGGATAGATCTCTTGTCCAATCTATTCGTGAACATGAAAATGTGCTTATTAGATTACCCTGAGATGATAGATTTCATCAATGTATAAATATTTTAATTATGGACATCCCAGAAGCCTATGGTGTACTCATGAGTAAAGACTAGTCTAGTAAGTTGCAAGGGTATTTTGCTACAAATGCGTCACATTTTTGTCTTCCATACAGGGGAAGAAATAATTAGATTCGAGTGGAGAGTGAACCATTCATGAAACAAAACGTTAAACCACTTGAGGGTCAAGATGAGCCTATTTCTTTTGCCGAGTTAATTTTTGGAAATATTTTCCTTCAAAGTGACCTCGGGTGTTATTAAGCATAGTCATCACCCGTTCCACCAGATATATAGTTGCAGCTCCTTCCTTGTTCTCCAGATGGTGAAAATGAATCATATAATATAGATGTACATAGTAGTACTAATAAAAATATAGGAAGTACCAGAGTAGCTAATAATATTCAGAGTATATATTTTGATGGTTCAAAGACGTAGGATGGCTCTGGAGATGGTTTCATACTTACAAACCCACATAATAATAAGCATATCCTTTCATGTCATATGGAATTCAAGTGTACTAATAATATTTTCAAATACGAAGCACTCAAACTCATATTAAAGAAAGTTATTTACCTGAGGGTAGAGATTCTCAAGGTAATCGGTGACTCAGAGGTTGTCACTTGTCAGATATGAGATACTAAATACCGTGTTTCACTAAAGCTTAAAAGCTATGAGCAGGAGGTATGGCATTTAATTTATCATTTAAAATATTTCAATACTATTTGTGTTCCTAGAGTTAGAAATGCTGCAGCAGATGCATTAGAAAATGCAACTGCTAAGATGTCGCCATTAAAAAATGGTTTTTTGTTGAAATTATATATAAACTAGTTGTACATGACAATGTCACTAATTTAGGTGTTTTCAATTATGACCAATAGATACTACACTTTATGGCTAATGTTGGCATATTCAAATATGTTGCCATAGAAAAGGATGAGCACGATCATGATTTGCAGAAAGCATCTAGTGTAACCAAAGGAAAGACTATGCCCAAAGGTGTGGTGTCACTAGAGAAGTTATATGACCTACAGAAAAAATTTAGAGGACCAACCAACACAAAGACTCAAAGTTCAAAGTTATCATCTGAACAAGTCAATCTAGGAACCCAAGAAGATCTGAAGTATGTTAACCTCGATACTTATTTATCTTCTTATGAACGAGAAACATTTATCCACTTATTCAAACAGTATCGTGATGTGTTCACATGAACATACAATGATTTAAACACATATGATACTCTTATTATCCGACAAGTTATTCCAATAAAAGAAGAGGAAAAACCTTTGCAGAAAGAACTACAAAACGTTCATCCAACATTGGAACCCCTCATGCAAAAGGAATTGAGAAATCTACTTGATGCTCTGATCATTTTTAAAGCCAGACATTCCACTTGGGTTCCCAATTTGGTCCCAGTTAGAAATAAGACTGGTGAAAAAAGGCTTTGTGTTGATTTTTGTAATCTAAATCGAGTATCTGATAAAGAAAATTATCTTGTTCCATCCATGGAACAGATACTCCAGACAGTATCTGGGTCTAAGATGTTCCAGATACTAGATAGTTTCTTTGGTTATAATCAATCAAGTTCTCGTAGCGAAATCCAATCAATTAAAAACTACCTTCAAGACCAAATGGGGAACATGTTGCTTCATAAGGATGCCATTTGGGCTTATCAAAATCGATGTTACTTTCCAAACGGAGATGGACATCACTTTTACTGGCCTTATTAATCAGAGTGTAGTTTTTTGTTTGGATGATATTACTATGTTTTCCAAAAGAAGATCAGATCGCTTCTATCATCTAAAACAGATATTGGAGTGATGTTGAAAGTATGGGATTTTCTTAATCCCAGGAAAGGTGTCTTTGGCATGTCTAAAGGGACTCTATTAGGGCGCATCATTGCAAAAGGTGGAATTAAAATTGATCTCGAGAGGGTCAACAATATTAAACAAATCTCATGCCCAGTGAATAAGAAGGTTGTCCAGTCTTTCTTAGGAAATACCAATTTCTTGAGAAAATTCATCTCTAATTATGCTCATATAGTTAAGCATATATAAGAGATGATTAAGAAAGATGCAATAAAAAAATGGGACAAATGGGAAAAGGATGTGTTCGCTCAAATTAAGCATGCTATTTTTGATGCACCTACATTATTTAGTCCAAATTATGGAAAATATTTCTTTCTCTATACTATTGCTTCAATTTTGTTAATTGCAACTATATTGACTCAAAAGAATACTAAAGGAAATGAGGGACCTATTTCTTTTATGAGCACCAGCCTACAACGCCTAAAATTAAATTACCCTACCATTTCTAAATAAGCAAATGTTATAAACATGCCAGTTAAGTATTACAGGACCTATCTTTGGAAAGCCCACATGACCATATTTGTACCTCATCTATGCTAGGTAAACTTGACTCAGGATAGAGTCAAAGTTAGCCCGGGTAATCAGTGGTGGTTTTTGGGCACATGGTATAGTGTACCCATGGTATTGCATGTAATGGAACCTATAAAAGGTTGGGAAGACTTCATCGTAATGTAAGGTTAGGGAGGTGAGCGGTGAAGGCTCACTTGGCCATCTTGGCCAAGCTTTTGGCCAAGGATAATGAAATTTGATTATGGTGGGTTTTCCCCAGAGTTTGGATTTTTCCCTATAAACATCTGTGTTTATGTGTTTATGATTGTTTCTAGTTATTTTTCACCCCGGTAAATCTCAATTATAATTTATATCTCTCTTGTAAATTCTTAACAACTCGTATCGGAGCCATGGTCCAGGGTTTGGGCTTCCAATGGATGCCTGAGCTGTGAAGGATTTATATGGCCCATGGTCAAAAATATTAGAGAACATTTTATTGTTATTGCTCACTATTGAGCACACATCAAAATTGTTTCCCATGGTGAATATTCGAAGCATTGGAATAGTGAGGAAATGAGCAACAGAATTGAGGGAGGATTCTCTTTTGCAGAACTAGATTACAATGATGGTCATGATGATTGTGTTGTTGTTGGTGGTGGTAGTGTGTGTTATCCATGCTTTTTGTTGGGTGAAGCGATGAAGATAAAGGTTAGTGTAGCAGCTGAGATGGAGTCCATGGATTAGGAGGATATAAAAGGATCAGACACTTAAATATATGCAATGTGAAAACGCCAGATCTGTTGTGTAAAATTTAATTATGGATAGATATGCATAAAGGATGGGGATATTTTCTTGTGAAGAAACTGGATTTGTTGTGTGAAGTTTGATTGTGTGAGCCTTGCATGTAAAGAATCCAAATCAGGATAGGTCTAGTGTAGTTCTACAATTGAGACAAAGATTCTGCATGGTAAATATATGCATAGTGAAAATAAAAAAAATATTGTGAATAATGTCCACATTGGTATATTTATCAATCCCAAAGAAGTATAACAGTCTGTAGGCTCTAAAATTTTTTCCATGGAAGAAACCCTTGGGAATTTCTCTTGGAACCCATTTTTTTTTGTGGCATATGCTAGTTAGTTGTGATGGATACGTCAAATTCATTGATTATTATTTGATATTGTTAGTTTAATTACAAGGAGTGGTTTTTCTACTCCTCACAAGCCTTGGAATGCCTATAAGTAAAAGCTTCGAGAGCATTTAGCAAGGTTGTTGTTCTCAAGGTTGATGGATCTAGTGAGCTTGAAGTGGTCTGTTTTGTATAGTGGACACGGATGGCATAATGGTCAAAGTTATTCAAATGGATTTTGGAGGCATGCAGAACTAGAGTCAAGGTATGATGACATTTAATATGGCCATGTTGTATTTGTGGATGATGGAAGTTGTCTAGCTCTTGGGATTGACACACTCTCTTTATCTCAGTTTGTAGAAGAAGTAAGCAATAATGATGATGATGTGAGTGGTAGAACAACATGGAAAATGAGTTTATGAGGTCATAGAAAATCTATGGGGAAAAGAGTGTGAATGTGTAGTAAAGGATATGCTATGGTGATCGATAATCAGGGATGGATAGAATTTTCCCCAGTTGGTTCCATGCAACTCATGGCAGTCTTTCAGAGAAACTTGATGCTGCATAGAAATGGGGTACAAAACCGTCCAAATAAGGAAGAACAAATTTTAGAACATTGAGAGGTCATTGGTCCATTTGTTGTGGCATTCAGTGGGTGAGGAGGATATGTGCACATGGATTAATTAATTGATGAACCATGTACTTGAAAAGAACTCCTAGATAATTGTCGGTTACAGTGGCTGGTGACCTATGTAATCCACTAGGTGGGTTCATTTTATATGGACATTGATGTCATATGTACAAAGCATTAAGAAAAAGTGAGAGAGGATGTGTTGAGATAGCAGCAAGGTATAAACAAAAAAAATATTTATTATAATGAAGTTAATTATTGCATGTAAATGGGCATACTGTTGTAAGACCTAGTAAGGCATGCATACCCCTAGGTAATTACCAATAAAGTTTGGGTTAGACCTAAGTGATGGGGGGGATGTCGGGTTAACAATACCTCGGGTAAGGAATTTGAGGTGGGTAAGGGCTAGAGTGAGGGGGGTTATCTCACATAGTAGTTTTCATTGGATTTAGTCAAGGAACCCCAAGTCAAGTTTAAGGGGGGAATTTCTAGGTAAACTTAACTCAAGATAGAGTCAAAGTTGACCAGGGTAATCAGTAGTGATTTTTGGGCACATGGTACAGTCTACCCATGGGATTAATTTCGATGGTATTGCATGTAATGGAGCCTATAAAAGGCTGGGAAGACTTCATTGTAATGTAAATTTAGGGAGGTGAGTGGTGAAGGCTCACTTGGCCATCTTGGCCATGGTTTTGACCAAGGATAATGAAATTTCATTATGGTGGGTATTCCCCAGAGTTGGGGTTTTTCTTGGTAAACATGTGTGTTTATGTGTTTATGATTGTTCTTGGTTATTTTTCACCTCGGTAAATCTCAGTAATAATTTATATCTCTCATGTTAATTCTTAACAATCTAGGTGGTAAGAACATTGTTCATGGAGGATGATTTGGTTGAGAAGAGAGCTAATTGGATGGCTTTCTTACAAGAATATGATCTGGATTTCAACTAGTTCATACCATGAAGGGTCATGACCTCTTTAAGCTAGTAGTCGAAGAAAGAGATGCTCCTAAGAAATATTTTTCAGGATGGGACAAGGAGATAGAAATGTATAATATTTAACATGTTCCTCTATCCACGTCTATAGCACCATGGTACTTCTATTTATGGAAATTTATCGAGCATGACACTTTCCCCATGCACTTATCGAACAAATAGAAAAGGGAAATCCATTTAAAATCTCTATCTTACCAACTAGTCCATGGAGTGATTTTTAGAAAGCACCACAATGGCGTCCCACTAAGATCCCTTCAGTCATAGGATATAGAGAAGGAACTCGAAGACTTTCAATATGGAAGGTGGACACTATGGAGGTGAAACCACAACGTATAAACTTATGAGGGATGGTTATTATTGGCCCACTCTATTCAAATATTCTCACGCTTACGTCCACAAGTTCCCATCTTATTAGAGTATTGTCGGTCATGATCAGAAGTCTCCCTCCCCACTTCTACCAGCAGCCGTTCAGAAACCATTCCAAAAATGGGGCCTAGATGTTATCACGGAAGTTTTTCCTCACTCATCAAAGCAACATTGATATATTCTCACAGCAATAGATTATTTCACTCAGTGGTCAAAAGAAGTTCCCCTGAGACAAGTAAATGATCAGGAAGTCATCCACTTTTTACAACATAATATTTAACTAGGTTTGGCATTCCAATGTCACTTATCTTTGATAATGTGACTTACTTTTCATCTTTAAAATTTTATGAATTTGCATTAGAAAATGGGATTATTTTAAAACATGCATCTAATTATTACCTGCGTGGAAATGGTTTGGTTGAATCGACAAATAAAAATCTTATCCGCATAATCAAGAAAACCATTTTCTCTAGGCAGAAGAATTGGCTTATTGCTTTGACCAATGCCTTATGGGTTGATTGTGTAACTCCTAGTCCTTCCCAGAAAACCTCGTTGTACTTTGTATTTTATGGTAAAGAAGTTAGCTTGTACCAGAACTTATATCGTCCAGCCTTGCAACTCTCCCAAGAGTCATAAGGTAGACCTTGCCTTCTGGTTTAGAGAAGAATAGATAGTTTACTCAAACTCAAGGACGAAAGGATTAAATCCAAGGAGAGATTTGTTCTTCAGCAAAGCATGTAAAGTGTTAGTTTGGTAAAAAACTCGTAAGGGAAAAGAGCTATGATGTGGATGACCAAATACTAAAGTGGGATAAACCCCACGAAGACAAAGGTAAACACACGAAGTTTCAACCATTATGGATTGTACCATTTAAGCTTGAAGAAAATCTCAGTCATAACACCTTCAAGCTAAAATATTTAGACGGGAGGATTGACCCCATTCTCGTAAATGGTTGAGATTTGAAACATTATTTTCAATAGCATATACAAGTTGCTCTTCCTATATAGTTTTTTTTTTCTTTCTTTTCCTTTTCGTATATGTCAGCCATAAGTGTCTTATTTTATTCATGTCTTGTTTTGTCATGTTTGTTAGTCATTATACATAAATAATACTCTTGTGTAAAAGTTCATGGCCTAAAAGGACTTGGGGGCATAATAAAGAGAACTGTGACAACCAAAACGTTTGGTTTTCTATTTTTATCTTCTTTGTTTAGGAAGATGCCATAGGTTGATCTAAGTCCAGATGGAAAATATGATTCATCCAAAAGGAGAACCTCGAGGGAACCTATTAGATCCATACCTATGCTAGTATTGGAACTACTAAACTTGGTAGAAATCTACATGTGTGTTAATGGTTGTCCAATCTAATAAATGATAAGGTAAAAATATAAAGCGAGCAAACCGGTATCAGAGGTCTTAAAATACTTCTTAGAAGGGGTAACGTCCTCTACTCTCAATAATTTGGGATCCCTCTTCTTCCTATTAAAAATAATAAGTGTCCATGCACAGTTATATTAAATAAATAAATAAAAGGCAAAAGAACAGAAAGGATTACTATGCAAGGCGGTGGAGTAAGTGACTTCGTCAGGGTACTATCTAGGCTCACTAGAAGTGAAAAAAATTGTGTGCTCCTAACGTGACTCCATCGGGGTATTGTCTAGGCCTGTTGGTAGCAGAGAAACATTAGAGATGAAAAACTCATACTCTTAATATTATAAACTCATTGTGCACATTACCCTTTCCTGGTTTGAAACAATTGTGATATGGTGTATCTTTTGTGTGTTCAACCAAGTAGTAGAAATTGAAATGTTATGTACATAACCGGGTCGAAAAGGGGAAATCAATGCAATCAATACTTCCTAAAGGTCTAACCCTCTAAACAAAAGCTATTCCCAGATAGAGAAGTTGAAGCTCTCCCGGTGTGTCACCAAGTGTTGTTGTTGCTACCACACCCTCCAAAACTTTCACTACATTTAAATTTTGGAGCCCACTTTATCACCGTGTCCAGTGTCACCTTGGTTGTTAAGTTTTATTTCATGTTTTCCTACGTGTTTTAAGTGTTATTAAGTGTTCTCAAGTTTTGTAGCATTTATTAGAACATCTTTGGCGTATTTCATGGTCACAATATCTTTGTTGTTGTAAAATGACACTTTTTTTTCGCAGTCACACACACTTCACTTGTTATAATTGTAGAATGCATGTAAAGTGGAATTTTGATGTATACTTATAGTTCTTTAGGTATTTCTAAGTTTTCTAGATGAGTTGGTATATGTTGCAAATTGTCTTATGTCTAAAAACTCATCATGTCCACCCTTGTTCATATATTTTACATAAACAAATTTTGGTTTCAAAGCAAACCCATTAAGGCCAAGAGCGCAAGATTGCACTTTGTAACTTTTATTGGGAATCCTTCATTGTTTCTAAGTGCACCATGATCCCTCCAATAATGGAGAGTTTTCCCCGTAAGCCATTTCCCTTTCCATGTTCCAAACTGCACTCTTCAAAGATACCAAGTCTTCCTTTCAATGCACTCCTTCAACTTGAAGAAGTGCACCCTCCTTAAGCACATGAGCACACCCCAAAGGAATTAAGCTCAATCCTTCATCCTTCCATAGTGCACCATGCACCCTCCTAAAAGTTTGAGCACATGAGTGCACTTCGAAGGCATGAATAATCAACCTTCATCCCTCATAATTGCACCATGCACCCTCCTAGTCCTCTTGAGCACATGAGCACATCCTGGAGGCCTAAACTTTTCAACCTTCAGGATTTAAGAGTGCACCTTGCACCCTCCCTCTCCCCCTTGCTTGCAAAATGCACTTGAGAAGCATGAAGCCTTCTCCCTCATCCTTTGGACTTGTGCCATGTGCCCTTCCTTTACTATCTCTATCTCTTGAGTGCATGAGTGCATGTCGAAGTGTTGGAGCCTTCCCTCTTTAGTCCTTCATCCCTTCAAAGTGCGCCAATGCACCCAGAAGCTCTCCTTGTCCCTTCTAAATGCACTAAAAAGGAATGAAAATAAAAATCTACATAAAACATGCTGCAGTAGGATATTTTCATGTTGATGGTTGCTTGTCATGAGTGATTGTAGATATAGGTGTTCTAGAAACAATGTGGAAAGTACACATGAGGAAGATCAGACAAAGAATGCAAACAATGGAAGTATCAAATAACAAAGAACATAGTGAAAGCTTGAGGATCAAAGCACCCTAAAGACTCCAAGATCAAAGACCCTTTGGAAGGTGAAGGCATCAATGATCATAAGTTGTATGAAGAATGAAGAGAAGAGTGGTAGCCATGTCACCACTAAAGAAATCCCATCTCATTAGCCACTATTAGTCCCATTCACCAAGGATAGTTACATGTCATTTCTTCATCACATGATGATGTGGAAGTTATGATGTAATATTGTAATAATTGTAAAGAAAAATAAGTGGAAGTCCAAGAGTCATGTATGGATAAAATATTCATGGAAGTTCAAAAGACGTAATACCAAAAGTCATATGCAATTCCAAAATTCATTTAGAAGTCCAAAGGTTGTAGAAGACCAAAGTTCATTAGGAGTTGGAAAGTCAAGAGTCATGGGGATGTGAAAAGTCATGCCTCAACTTATAAAATGATCCTCATTTCTCATGTAAATGAATTTTAACCTTTGTTTCTCCCAAAAGGCATTAGAGAGACACAGTTAGTACTTTTGGGGATCAAGTAGTGGCTCTAACACTCCACTGTTGGAGCTAGTGGTCTCCATTGCATTTATGTATCTTGGAATTTTTGCTTAATTTTGAACCCTTTTCAGGCGAGCACAGTTTCACACATAGATTGTAAATTTTTCTAAGATTATTCTTTGAATGTTCAAGTCTAATTTTTTCTTTCATCTATACTGGAGTAATTGAACTATTTTGGTGACTTTGGTCTTAACTTATTGGAATTGTGTTGTAATCTTTATAGTGATCATCGCAACTATGTGAACTATTTCACTTGATGTTAGATGAGACTTTCTCTTCTTGTGTGTGTCTCCATTAGGGTAGTACTATTACTTCTCTCTTATAGGCTCACTTTACTTCCCCTCTGCAGTGAAAGAACCTTGATACATCTACAATCGGACAGTCACAAGAAATATGAGCTTGCTCATTCAAAAGCACATATGCACTTCTCTCTCATGTTGACAGCTAAAGCTAAGGCATATGTTTAAGTAAACACCAGTCAAACCATATTTTGTATGGGACTCCTACACCAAATGGCTTGAGTTATAAGTGGGACCTTATATCAGGGAGATCCCATGTATGTTGGTGGTATCCAACACCATCAACACACTCCTACATCAAAACTAGTTAATATTTTATAGCTTGAGCACATCATCTTTCACACCCAAAGTTTGATTATCTCTATCCAATATGTTATCACCTATCATACATGAATAATCATTAATAAATTTATAAACCATCTAGCCAATCTAGGAAGTCAAGACGAAGATCTCAACCTTCACTCTTGGTCGATGGCTAATACGTTTAGCTGGATGGAGTAGATGAAATCCATTATGGATGAGGGAAGAAAGTCACTTATGAGGGTGAGGGCATAGATGGAAAAAGTGATTTAGTGGAGAACCTTCCACCCCACTGAAACTCAAGTTCATTAAAGAGGCGGTGGCATGGCTCAGCCCCCCATGCACAAAGCATGAGATGTACAACTTACTTGGTTTTATGGCTTCCTACATTCTGGACTATTTAAATACAGTTGCATTACCATGAGGCAAGATTTTGTGATCTAAGAATATAATCTCATGAATACAGATGAGATTACCATACCCCCATTGGAATCTGGGTTTTTGGCAATGCATTGGTAGGTAGCTAAGGAAACGAGGGGTGAATTGAAAATTTCTGTAATGGAATTTGTATGTTAGATTGAATGCTAAATTCAGACTTCTTAATGTTTTTAACTCCCTGTTTCTTGTGGGCAAGGGAAGACTGTGCCTGGTAATTGAGAGACTTCTTTGGATTGTTGGAGGAACCCTGTCATGAAGAAATTAACTTTGGCTTTTTGAGTTGGTTGACTCATGTTCCTCTTGATGGCTATTACAAGAGAAAGATTCTTACTGAAAGAACTCGTTTCAGTCTACAACATTTATGTCCCACTTCACACATTTGTAGTATAGTATTTTGTTTAGATCATGGGGTGGTGTATATCTAGTATGGGGAAGGGATTGGGGGAGTATAACTCACCAGCCATATATTGCATATGTCTGGTTTGGATTGGATATTAACTGTCTAGTGCTCATGGATTTAGAGGAACTTTCACTCTTGGTATTAGGGGGGCTTATTGTTGGTTGGGGTTAGTATGCCACGTCAGTGTTTACACAGATGCCATGGGACTTGGGGATATGGAAAGAAAATTCAGTCACATGCTAAGATGTAGGCTTAGGATAAAATGTCTTCATACCATTATGTGACCTCTCCTAGTACACAGGTGGAGATTCAATGGCTAGAGAGACATGTTCCTCAAGACATATAGGCCTATTTAGATTCAGAACTCTTAGATGAGGTGGCATGTTAGATTCCTGGCCCTAGACAAACCAAGTGTAGGAGAAACTGATACATGTATGTTATTACACTCCACTAGAAGCCAAAGACTCTTTTGGAGAGAGTTTTAAAGGAGAAACATGAGGACATAAATGATATCAGTTTTTTTTTAATGTCATTTACTAGAACCAATAGAAATGTAGGAATGTCTGGCTATGCTAGAAGCTCGATTAGTTCACATGGAGAAAAACATTCAATGTGAGTTCAAACTTCCAGTTCCTCTTGGTATGAGCGAGAAATACCTAATCCATGTGACTTATTTGGATTCATTAGATGGATATTTTTGCGGTTTTCTTTCATCTATTTATTTTCGATTTCTGGTTATAAGGTTTCTTATGTATTGTTGTCACTTTTAACCTTGTGTAGAATCTTAGTACCATCATATACCTTCAAAAAATATGGTCCTCGATGTGGTGGAATAAGGTTCATATATGTAGTAAGCATGTCTTTTGGATTAATCACATTAATATTAATTTTTTGTAAATGGTTGTCAATGATGTAATTTAATTTTCAAAGAAAATACAATTAACTTAAAAAAAAATAAAAATAAAATAGTCAATAAAAAATATAATATTAAAAAACAAAGTATATTGTATTAAAGTAATATTATAACTATAGTTATATTACTTTTAGTTCAGATGTTATATCATAAAACAAATGATTCTAGCAACCTAGATCTATCTTGACTCCAGATCTACCAAGGGTCTAGAGGGATAAAATCCTTTACACTCTAGAAGAGGTTTGCATCTCAAGAGATTTGATCCTTGTTAGCACTTAGTAGATCCGAAGTTAAGATGGATCTAAGATGGTTTAATTATGAATTGTAATTAATTATAAAAAATATTATTATTATTATTTGTATCCAAAAGGAACACAACAGTTGCCTAACATGTAATTACTAGTAAACCTCTGGGGCTCTACAACTTTTCTTCGTCTTTGTAAACTTGGTCACAACTAAGGGGATTTGAACCTTGGATCTCCTCAATTTTTCTTAGGAAATCACATTACTTCGATCACCAACTGAACTGCCCCTAGGAAAATTATAATTATAATTATTAATTTTATGTTTTCCATTTTATTTTTTGTGTTACGTAATTTAACCAAGCTAAAATGTTTTATTTGATAATTATAAATATTATTATGTTTTTTTTAAATTTTTTTTCTACAAAGTCAAAAGGTTAAACATTACAAATCTCCTACCATACTAGGATGGACAATGTCAGCACAATTCAATGCAAATATAACCTACTTTAATAATAAAATTCAAGAATAATTCTAATAATATATCATATTAAGAGGTCAATATAATATATGATATATAATATTAAAAATAAAATATAACATATTAAGAATATACAATATTAATTAGCATAGGTTCATGGTTAACATGACTGTGTCTTGGTTATATTTCTATGCACCACGTGTGAGCTCAATGCTAATAATGAAATATATGTGTGTGTGTGCATGTGTGCCATGAATAACTTATTTATTTCATCTTGAAAACACCATGGTGGCTTCACTCAATGAACCTCTGACATATCTTGTTCGTGACATGTTAAACAATACACTTAATTTGACTACATAGTGGAAAATCCCTCTAAAATTCACATTATTTAACCCCCTACCAATATGAACCCAATACACCTTCCCAATTTAAAAAACCCCTACTTTCACTAGATATTGTAGGTATCCGTTTTTTATTAACATTTTTTTATACCCCTTTATAGTTTTTCATTAACTTTGAGCTCCATTTTTTATATTTTCCAATATAAAAACCCTTTACCCCCTATATGTCCCCCAATATATTATATCATTTTTTCCTCAATATATATCCCCAAATATGAACCCACATGGTATGATATCACTCCCCAGTGAATCCCCAATGAGAAACATGCTAATAGCCTATTTTAACTATTAAAAAAAAACCATTTTCTTTATATAGTATACAAATAGTCTCTCTATCAATAAAGAGAATAAATAATTTTATTAAAATTTTTTATTGAATTTTTTATATATTTATATGTTAATTATTATATTAAGCATTGAAACAATTTACAAATCTCTCCCAACCATAAATAATAAAGCACATCATTGGAATAAAAAAATGTCTCTCTCTATTTTATATGTAATTGATATTGAGATATTTTTAATTAAAGTGCATATTGAAATATTTCATTAGTAATACATAATGAAAATATTTTTGTTTTTTGAGAGTGGAAAGTGAAAATATAATCTATTTATTTATTTTTAATTTCAATCTTTTTATTTCTCTTTATATAAAGTTGATAGAGAATTATGATTTATTTTTGTTCACTTAACTAATGGTTAATCTATAGTTTACATAATACTTCATAACAAGGTGATCCCCAATTGAACTTTTGGGTGGGCAATATACTAGAAATTGCACCAGATGTTACAAAGGAAACACTGTAATGCGTTAGGATAGGAAAGAGTAGCAGAGAAAAATATAGTCAACGAGAATTCTCTATTGAGACTAGAAAACTGGCTTAAGAGGTATCTTCTCATTTGTCTTATATTTTTAGTAATGCTATGATATCATCTCCTTTATCTTATATTTTTATTAATGCTATCCTTATGGCTTTGTATCCACTTTCATACACATTTCCACTATTTAATGTTGTTTTCACATGGGATTACCTTGTTCGAGTAATTATTATGGGGAATAGTGAAAGTGATAGAGAAACAAAGTTTTGGTTTTGTTATAGGTGCAATGATCACACAACATTCAATTTAAAAGATTATATAAATTTGTGTAGAAATTTCCATTCTTCCAGCTAACGAATTTTGGAGACTATGTCAGAAGGTTCATCTAACTTCAACCTTGAGGTTCAAATTTTGGCAAACCTTAAAAATATTTTGAGTTTCTACGAACCTCATCGAACCTCATGGCCATTAACCAAGTCCATAGATCAAAACTCATAACCTCATATCATAATTCAAGCTTGTAAACTATCCTTGTAGCTTCCATGTTCATGACTCAATTTGAAAAGAAATAAAGTCAACTAGGCGATCCAACCAAGTTGTAGAACCCCACACCTCCCTTCTACTAAGTGTGAAATTTTCATTTCCACCTAAAATCACACTTCCGTTTCTGAAAATTGTAAAGAAAAATATGTATCCCAAAAGACCTATTTATCCTCATAGGGACCATACACATTCAACATAGTTATTGGTTGTCTTGAGCTTTTGCTAAAGAAGACTATCCATAGACCTAAAATCACAACAAATGAATTAGTTAGGACCATACTTGACTTCAAACCAGTAATGATACCACCTGACTATCTAAAGGAATCAATTGCATATAATTTCCATTCCTTTCAAATCTTACTTCATTCACTATTAAAGAACCCCATGAGAATTAGATCAGAAATTGATCCACTGGTTTTGCAACAACTCTAGAGGTAGATTGTGTTTCTTTTCATGATGTCTCGCTGCTATTTTATTGGGTCATCTAGACCAAATTGAGTTTTGGCTAACCCAGTCACAAAGGAATGACTCTTAGGGGCACATGTTACTATTTCTATCCCGAGAGATCAACAAATCTCACCCAATATGGTCTCAAGCACCCTAATATGCTTCAAATCACCTTCCTGCATTTTTAACTCATTCGGTTGTTATTGGCATTCAATGTCATGGAAACGTTCTCTACAACATTCTGATATTGCTTCATGTCTATAATCCCACATTTCAGTACATGGCACACATCATAGAGCTTTGAGCTCTCATCTATGTATTCATCAAGCCATTTATCCCCAAATGGAAGTTGCATTTTCTGCACCAGTTGGATGATTTCCCTATGTAGGGACCTTAAAAGTTTTCACAATTCCTATTATTAACACTTATGAATCTAGATATAGGAAGGCCAAATAGTAAAATTGAATTGTATACTTTTCTACTAACACATATTTCTCTACCAATATTTTTCTTCTAGAACATCAGGAGCCCAAACATATATATAGTCAGTTGTCATTCTAACTTTCTGCATCAAAACTTTCAGTCATTTTATGGATTATCTTTTTGTCCAATGATTATATCATCAACCTTTTTTTCATATAGCTCACCTACTTGGCATATAGATCCACTGAGAAAGTTTGATGGGAGGAGGTTGAGTTTCTTATGCACTTTATGTTAGAATCAGTTCACAAGTAAAAAATTGTTTACGGGAATATCTCCAATGTATACACTGTCATCGAAGGGCCTATGTAAACCTCACAACCAAGGTGATAATCTGTAAATTTTATAGTTATGTTTGAACTCTAAACTTTTGCTCGAAATCAAAATTCTAGAATCCTATGGAATCATATAAGTTATGACACAGATAACTGTCTACATAAATTGAATATCTCAATCAAAATTACAGACCAAACTAATTAAAAATTCCTACACATATGAGACCAAACTAATTGCAAATGCCTACACACAATAACACCAACATCATTACAGATTATGGGCATCATTGTGGAGACTCATGTTCAAATATCATGGAGGATATGTTTCCCCTATAAGGTACCAAAATATAACTTTGCAACATTGATGAGGCCCTGGTCTACTTTTTTCCAATCAATCAAACAAAATAATTAACAATCACTTAACATAAAATTTGGGGTTAATAGATCCCCACCAATTAAACAAAAATGTTTACATGTTACCAAAAAAACCACATCAACTCTAGTATAGACATACCAAACGCAACTAAATATGCATATCTAAGTTTCAATATTTGACACATTCTTCATTTATGTAACTCCACACCCACTTTAAATGACTATTTACCAGTGTTCACCTTCAATGTACCCAATTTCATTATCTAGAGTCAGAACGCTGATTTTTTGCCATACTCTGGAGCATACATAGAGATCACCCAAAGTTACAAGCGCTATGGAGTGTAGGTGGATTTCTTGTGTGAAACAAAACAATTGAAGAAGTTTTTTTTTCAACCTCGTCTTACAAAGTACAAATTAAAAACATAAAATGGAATTAGAATAGAGAGTTGACCTACAAAGGAAATTGTGGTAGTAGTTGCAGAGTGTATAGATTTTGCCAAACTTTCAGAAGCCCTAGGTGAAGTATAACCATGTTGACATGGACATATATATACATGAAGATTTTAGGGTGGTCAAAATGAAATCATACTGGGTATTTGATAATGGGTTGTTTTCTTTGTTATTACTATTATGCACACTAGTTAAGGTTCCAAGTTTCCAACCCCATGCACCATGCCCCTCTACACCCTACAATTTATAAATTTTGAGAACATGATTTCCATATCATTCCCAGAGTTGGTGTGAATAGTTTTAGCGGTACCTTTGACCCTATAACCATAGCTTGTATTTCTTTCTATATATATTGTTACCAACTCTATTGATAGTCTTTCACTATCATGAAGTAGGTCAAGTCTACAACACAAATCCCATTATTATATCATCAATGTTTTTGTAAGATAACTCACCTACTTGGCTTACAGATCCACTAAGAAAGTTTGGTGGGAGGAGTTTGAATTTCTTATGCACTTTATGTTAGAGTCAGTTCATGAGTAAAACATTATTTATAGGAATATGTCCAGTGTATACACTGTCATCGGAGGACTTGTGTTGACCTCATAGCCAAGGTGATAATCAGTAAAGTTTGTAGTTATGTTTGAAATCTGAACTTTTGCTCAAAATCAGAATTCTAGAATCCTATCGAATCATACAAGTTATAACACATGCAGTTGTCTACATAGATTGAATGGCTCAATCAAAATTACAAACCAAACTAATTAAAAATTCCTACACACATGAGACCAACTAGTTAAAAATTCCTACACACAATAACACCAACATTAGTACAAATTATGGGTATCATTGTGGAGACTCATGTTCAAATCTCATGGAGGATGTGTTTCCCCACTAAGGTACCAAAATATAACTTTACAGCATTGATGAGGCCCTGGGATTCTCTAATTTTTTCTAATCAATCAAACAAAATAGTTTACAATCACTTAAAATCAAAGTTGGTGTCTGTAGCTCCCCACCAATCATACTTCAGCTCTATAGAATCAATCATAGCTTCACTCATTGTGCCCTTTTTCTCTTTAACCCAAGATTTCCTTTTACAAAGCTCTGAAAGACTTGGCCAAAATAGAATAAAGGGGCTCAAATACCAGACCAAAAATTTATATCCCAAGTAGGAGAAAATAAGCAAGCTCTTTGAGATAAACATCCACAAAGTGAATATTAACCCCCTTTGTAGGGTACTTATCTTTGGCCAAAATGGTTTTATCCCTCAAATCCGCCATGGACCCTTTTTTCAACTCACAGTGCCACCCATTTTCATTTAAAAGAAGAAAAACATGATGAATAAATCCCATGAACATGAGATAGAATTTGTCTAGGTTCAGATGATCAATTCCACTCCATTCACACACCATGGTTAAGAGAAACACCTAGAAGTAGTTTTGATCAATGGCGAGGTCGAGGGTTCAAATTAGAGAAGAGACCTTATCGATGTTATGAAAACTATAAAGCAAAAAATTGATCCCAAAAGACCTATTTATCCTCATAGGGGACATACACATTAAACATAGCAATTGGTTGTCCCATGCTTTTGCTAAAGATGATTGTGCATAGCCCTAAAAGCATCACAAATGAATTAGTTAGGACCATAATTGACTTCTAACCATTCATGATACCACCCGATAGTCCAAAAGAATCAATTACATAGAATTCCCATTCCTTTCAAATATTACTTCATTCACTATTGAAGGACCCAATGAGAATTAGATTAGAAACTAATCCACTGGTTTTGCAACAGCTCTAGAGGAAGACTAAATCTATTTTCATGATGTCTTGCTACCAGTTTATTGGGACATCTGGGCAAGATAGAGTTTTGGTTGACCCACTCACAAAGGAATGACTCTTAGGGACACATATTACTATTTTCATCCTGAGAGATCCACATCATATCGCCCCATATGGTCTCCAGAACCGTGATATGCTCCTCATCACATGCCTGCATTGTTGACTTATTGGGATGCTATTGGAATTCAATGTCATGGAAAAGTTCTATACAACATACTAGTATTGCTTCAGGCTTGTAATCCCACATTTAGTGCATGACACACATCCAAAATCTTTGAGCTCTGGTCCATGTAATCATCAAGCCATCTATCCCCAACTGGAAGCTGTAGTTTTTGCACCAGTTGGATGATTTCACTATGCATGCACCTTAACAGGGTAACAATCTATTGAATCCAATTCATTGACATGAAATTGGGACACTGTCTTTATAATCATGCTTTAACTCTACACGATCAATCATTTCTTCACCCTTTGCTCTCTTTTTCTCTTTAAAATAAGATTTCATTTTAGGAAGCTCCGAAAGACTTGGCCAAAATAGAATAAAGGGGCTCAAATATCATAACAAATTTTTTTATCCCAAGTGGGATAAAATAAGAAAGCTCATTGAGATAAACATCCACAAAGAGAAGATTAACCCTCTTTACAGGGTACTTATGTTCAGCCAAAAGGGTTCCATCCCTCAAATCCTCTATGAACCCTTTTGTCAACTCATAGCACCGCCCATTGTCATTTAAAAGCAAAAAAACGTGATGAAGAAATCAGTTGAGCACGAGATAGAATTTTTCTAGGTACAAATGATTAGTTCCACTCCATTCATGTACCATGGTTAAGAGAAACACCTGGAAGTAACACCGAGCGAGGGCGAGATCGAGGGTTCGAAGCGAGCTTGTCGATGAGTTGGGCCACTTGATGTTTTTCAGCGTGCCAAATGCAGTGAAAGAAACCCTTCGAGATATTCTTGAAGTCAAGATCGGAAACGTGAGGCTATGCTTCAAGTCATCTCTTGAGAGGCTCCAGTGTTGTGTCACAAGTCTTCTCTTTGGTGGATTTTTCCAATATCTCAAAGTGAATTTAGTTTTTTGTAGCTAATAAATATCAATCGAATCAATCACATGGCTCAAACTATTTCTATCATCTAACATCCAAATCAAGGGCACACGAAGGCACTGGTGGCATGGGAGGGGGGTTATTCC
Organism: Pinus taeda; assembly: GCA_000404065.3. Classification (NCBI taxonomy): domain Eukaryota; kingdom Viridiplantae; phylum Streptophyta; class Pinopsida; order Pinales; family Pinaceae; genus Pinus; species Pinus taeda. The sequence goes on from APFE030019220.1 coordinate 152,969, forward strand.
CAGATGAATGCCTTACAGCATAAAATTTATGTTAATTAATATGGAAACTTAAATAGTTATTTATTACTAATATAAAAATTAGTTAATCCTAGGTGGTTGTGTGGAATAGTTGTTATCCTCCCTACCCAGGTTTAATTCTCGCATGTTGACATGTTTACCCTCTAGAATAGAGTAACTTTATTTTCTCTTAAGTTGGTCGATATTGAAGATTTTCCTAGTACCAACAACCTGTCTCTTTCCTTCGAGGTTATAGGGAGGTTGACTTTCTTCCTCGGGTTGTACCCAATTTCCAAAAATTTTAGCATATTTTATTGAAGTCACCTACTCTGGTTTTCTTCCTCGGGTGGTACCAAATTCCCAAAAGTTTTAGCAAATCTAATTGAAGTTACCAACTCTCCAAAATTTATCATTCCATTTATTAGTCCTAAGGGTTAGCTCAAGAGGTAAGTTACTAACTCTCCAAAAAATTTCATTCCAATTATTAGCCCCAAGGATTAGCTCAAGAGGTCTAGAGCCAAACATGAAGTTCTTTGATATTGTTTCTAGTTGTTGTTGATCACAAGTTTGACTCTCTTCGGTTCCCTTGGGGGCAAGATCTCATAATGAGGGGGTGTGGCTATCTAGAGCCACATGTAAGTGAAGTTCTTTGATATTTTTGCTAATTGATGTTTATCATAGGGTTGATTCCCTTGGGGTGATGCCCATTGGGAACTAGTCTAGAGCTCTCGTGCTTTCATACCATCATAAAATAATAATACTAATAAATAAATAAAATAAAATTATGGTTGTCATTAAAATATTATTTTGTTATTAATATAATTGTTTTAAATAACATACGTCAACTAAACAAAAAATAAATGACATATCTCTGTATATAACTTGATGTAAACTTAAAGTGGAAATTGAAGTATTTTATTTATTTCTCACCTTAAAGATATTTTTTTAATGTTATTGTTTCATTATTTCTAAATGTAACTTTACGGGAGAACATATTCCCCATGCTAAGATATAGGAAGTCTATCCCCTCAATATTTATCATTGGCATTGAAATATATTTTTGTTACTACTATTTTTTTATTGATCAATCAATGTATCATTAAACGTTTTTAATTCAGGAATCATCTCATAAAAATTCTCATGAGATTGTGGATTTTTTATGTTTAAAATGTTGTTTTTTAATGAGTAACTAATGGGGCACTCGAATTATGTAGAACAATTTACCATTTCAAAAAATATTGCCAAGAAAAGTAAGAAAATTTTCATAGTTAGACTACTCATAATATGTTGAATTACTATTATAACCAAAAAATATTGCCAAGAAAAGTCACAAACTTTTCATAGTTAGACTACTAGTAATATATTGAATTAATATTCTAACCATAATTACGTGATACGCATGTTTATTTCATAATATGCCAACAATTTTAATTTAATTATCACTAATTATTATATGGACATTAGAGATTTAACCTCCATGGAATATGCTAGAATATTCATAGTAGTATTCACATATCAAGGGTTAAGACTTATATCTGAATTAGTTATTCTCTTTAATTAATTTATCTCAAATTAATTAATTAAAATAAATGTCATAACAACAAATATCACATTAGGCATGTGGTATTGATAAGCGATAGTATTGGTTAATGGTATTCTAACAAGAGTTGTTTACAAGTTAGGCATTTGTACAGTAACATGGGAGTGGATATCCATGATTAACCAGTGTAATGTGCAACATATTTGCTTAGTACCTCTTATGCAAAAAGTAATTATTAATAATAATATATATAGCATACATCTAAATTAACATATTTTAATATAATGTTAAAAACTAATATAAAAATTTAACATAATAAGAGCTTAATGATGATGATGATGATGATGGTTAACATCCACTAAGACCAAATTGGTCTATCGGACCTATAATTTAGTTTTTAATTGTCTGGCTCCTCGTCTTTCTTGGCGAGATTGGTGCTGTAGCTTTCCTTTTTTTCTCTACGGTCTTCCAACTTCCTTTATCTTGCATCTCCTTCATCTCTTCTGGTTCTTGGGACATTGGTGTCTTAGCTTCACGATCTATTGTGTTCGTCCTTTTGAAGATAGTCGAAGAAGAAGTTTGGTCTAGGAGATCTACTTTGCTGTTAAATGAATATTTATTTTGTACGTTATTTGAATCCTCATAACTGTTGATGCTTGAGGAGTTGTTGATTTCACTTTTTTGTTGTTGAGCAGGGCTTTCCTCCTGCTTGTCTTGAGAGTTGTTTCTTTCTTGCTCAATTTCTTGTGATTCAGAGTTTTCTCGAGAGTATTCTTCTTTGATGACAGTGTAGTGTTCTTTTTGTGCTCCTTCCCACCATGTAGATCTGTAGTGATTTTTTTCTAGCAGAATTTTTCTGGGTGGCTTTTGGGCAATTTTTGGCTAGATGGCCCGTCTCAAAGCAGGATCAACATCTAAAGAGGGCACTTTCATAATCAAGTTTCTGGTTCCACACATAGTCTTTACTTGTTAGGTTTATTTCAGCTGGGAATCTGGCATTGAAGTCCTTTTCCACACAGATGCGTGCATAGGTGGTTCTGGCATATTCCTCTGTTTCTAGGCACCTGCAGTAAAATTTCCCAATTGCATTTCCAATGGCTTTTAGCGAGGAGAAATTCCAGAGATGCAAGGGTAGGTTTGGCAATCTCACCCAAACTGTGCTAAGGTATGACTGATGTTGACGGATCAAATGATGGGTTCCATGGTTTCATGAATAGGCCTGAGTTTTCCCAAAACCAAGGGCCGGAAATCTAGAAAACATTTTCTGCTTTCAGGGTTTTCAAAATCTACTATAAAGAAATCCCTAGCATAGGGGTAGATATTAATTGCATCAGAAATGACGGGCTTACAATTTGTTTAAAAGTTTTAAAACTAATTGAAAGTAAAATGTTATAAAATTAAATTAAAATTAAATTTTTAAAAATATTTTTATTTTGAAATTAGTTATTGTTTTTGGGCAAGTAGTATTGATACTAGCCCATGTTATTGTCACAAATCATATTTACAAGTTAATATTATCCATGGTAAAATGAGGGTAAATATCCATGGTTAAGAATCTTGTTATATTGTAAGTATTAAGTTTTAATTCAAAAATGTTATGGGGGGAGTAAGCTGGAGGAGTTGAGGGAGCGATAGGGTTAGCTCAAACCCTATCTATCGCCTCCCTAGCTTGTGGCTTCGTAGGTTCATCTCTGTCTATCCTTGATTTCGAGGCTGCTTCACAATTTTTGTTGTCTTTCCTCTGTGTGTGGGCTTGGTTGTGTGTGGATTGAGGATTTGTTGGTTTCGTGGTTCTATTGTTGGTGTCGTGCCTTTGTGTCATCGTTCAGCTAGAGTCATTGCCTCTCCCATTCGTGTAGTTGTTTTCCTCTTCTTTTTGGTAATTATTTTTCTAGCTTGAGTATGCCTCACAATATATTTTGAGATGGTCATTACTACCCTATTTATTTGGGTTCTCGTTGTTTGCATCTCTAGGCTTTGTGGGTGGCCTATGTCCTACACCCTTCGGGGTTTGGGCCCCTATTTTGTTGGGGTTTACATCCCAATTTTTCAAGTTTTTGTGTCTTATTTTGGGCTTTGTTGTATATTCCCTTCAGAGTTTTCCTATATCTAATGTTTTGTTGCCTATTTTTTGGGCTTTATGCATGGCTCCTTTGGGGTTTGGGCCTTGTTTTGCTGGGGTTTACATCCCCATTTTTCAAGGTTCAGTAGTCTATTTTGGGCTTTGTCTTATGTTCCCATGGGGGTTTTCATATGTGTAATGTTTTGTTGCCCATTTTTTGGGCTTTTTCCTTGACCCCTTTCGTATTTTGATTTCAAGGGTCTATGTGATCTATTTCTTGTTTATTTTTCCTATGGCATAGGGATTTCGCCCCCAAGTGTTGACAGCTCTTATACAACAAGTAGGATTGGGCAGATCCTAGTGAATGCACTATAAGTGTATATGTAAAATGTATTTTTTTTCAAAAAAAATTGAATTAAAATATGGATTTTTCAGGAAAATAATAATAATAATAATAATAATATTTGATGATGATGATGATGATGGTGGTGGTGGTGGTGGTTAACATCCACTGAGACCAAACTTTGGTCTATCGGACCTAAAGAAATGAATTATTTAGTTTGATTTAAGATTTTATTCCTATGCTCAAAAAGATTGGAGAGAAGCCTCCCAAGCTCACTGTAATTTTGACAATGCAAAAGGCTAAGAAGGTCAGTGTTGCAACAAATATTTTGAAACTGAGATCTAATGTGGTTGTACGCAGGGCACTCTAAAAGGAAGTGATTTTCATCCTCGATGTTCATATTCTCACAGAGATGGTAGAACCTTTCCATCCATGGTGTTTTAGGAACTACCCAATGACCCATTTCACTATGGAGCTTATAAGAGTTTGTTCTAATCTTGGCTATATTAATTTTCTTCTTTGAGCTAGTTAAAACATAGAGATACTTTTGATCTTCTAGGGTGGAGTTGATGACCTCCTTATAATATCTTAATTTTCTTTTAGCTGCTAAATCTTTCTCAGACCACATTCTTTTTTTGAACTTAGAAGTAACAATATTTTTAATGTTATTAATGTTTTGTAGTGCGACATTCTCATCGATCTCCCAAGGGTTTAACCAGGCCCTGGTGTCTTTATACCAACCTCGTTTGAACCTTAGGTGCTTTTGGCTGGAATTTAAAGCTAGCTTAGGAAGTCTATGGTCTCCTATGTTATTGAGTTTGTGCTTGTATAACAGAAGCCTAGTCATAACTAGGCTCTCGATAGGGGAAAGACCCACTTCTATAAGGAGAATAGGATAGGGTGTGTTGCTTTTAATTTTGAGGTTATACGTTATAAAACGCTTATGGATTTTCTCAACTTTTCTCTAGGATTCTTTAGAGATGCTACAACCCCAAACCTCACATCCATATAATCTGGAGTGACTAAAGTTTTAAAGAGGAACTTCTTTCTATCCCACAGGATTCTCTAGAGATGCTACAACCCCAAACCTCACATCCATATAATCCGGAGTGACTAAAGTTTTAAAGAGGAACTTCTTTCTATCCCACAGGATTCTCTAGAGATGCTACAACCCCAAACCTCACATCCATATACACTGGAGTGACTAAAGTTTCAAAGATGAACTTCTTTCTATCCCACATTAAGCGGTTTACCGTTTTACAATTATACTTTATATAAACTATGTGATATTATCATTTTTAATTTTAAGCAGTGGTATTCATGAATGTTTATCATTCTTAATTTTAAGCACTAGTATTCATGAATGCTTATCATTATTAATTTTAAGAAATTAGTATTCATGAACGTCATTTTAAAAATTCATAGTTATAACATTACATCATTTTTAACATTCTTATTTATGTTGTTTTAAACACACATACTTTATATACTAAACTATATCATATTATCATTTTAAATTTTAAACATTGGTATTCATGAATGTTTATCATTCTTATTTTTAAGCATCATTTTAACACTCTTATTTATATTATTTTAAACACACATACTTTATATACTAAACTATATAATATTATCATTTTTAATTTTAAACATTGTTATTCATGAATATTTACCATTCTTAATTTTAAGCACTATTCATGATCGTCATTTTTAACTTTCATATCTATAACATTACATCATTTTTAACACTCTTATCTATATTATTTTAAACACACATACTCTAATCCCACTTATATATCCACAAACGTTGTTTTGATTACTTAAACTATAAACATCATTTTTAATGCTCACATTCTTCACCATGCTAAAAATTCATATAACATAAATTAAAACATTTTCTAAATAAAAAAAACGCACATGTGAATTATCAAATTACTTTAATTTTCAATTAACAAAACTAAAAGAATTAAAATATTTATAGTCTCATTAAAATTATATTTATGGCTTCCAATTTTCTCAAATTACAATTCATTTACTCAAGATAAACCAACTAATCCCTAATCCCTGCCAATTTTCTCAAGTTGCAATTCACTTAATCATTATAACCAATTATTTATGACACCTAAATTACTCCTCCTTAGAATGGCCAATTAATTTACCACTAAATCTATAATGTAGTTGCATCAACTTGTACTACAACAACGATGCCTAGAATCCCTTTCACATGCCTTTTTAAGGCCTAGTCTAACAAGGGAGACGAGTTGCTGGGAAAGTTATCGAAATTCTGGTTATATTTAGATAAAATTTGGTAATTTTTTTTGTAAATTCAAGTTATAGATGTTAAACTTCAAAATTTTATGTGTATTAAAAGTTTTTGATGGTGCTGAATCTATTTCCACCATCAAAAACACTGTTTTTACAAGATTTTTTGAAATTTTTTTACCCTATTCTGACCACTTTTGGCCATCCAAGCACTTCCTCCACCTCCTCGTTAAACGACTCCCCATGTTAAAGGCCCATTTCTCATTGAAGTTGTCTTTTCGATAAGTGTACAGAATGAAACTAGCTTTTCGATAAGTATACATAATGAAACTAATTCAGTCCCAAAGACTTGTGATACTACAACAACACATGTAATGCCCTTTTCACAAATTTACTCAGAAACACTTGTGAAACTACGACAACGCATGTAAATTCCCTTTTCACATTACTTCTTTGACTGACAAGTGAAGTCTACTCATCTCCATTTAGTTATTTTTTATTTGTTATTTTTTATTAAATTTAGTTATTTTTCGCGTAGTCTAAGGAGGCGCAGGAGTTGTTCATTAAAGTTATCTTTTCCATAAGTGTACACAATGAAACTAGCTTTTCGATAAGTATACACAATGAAACTAATTCAGTCCCAAAGACTTGTGATACTACGACAATGCATGTAATGCCCTTTTCACAAATTTACTCGGAAACACTTGTGAAACTACGACAACGCATGTAAATTCCCTTTTCACATTACTTCTTCAACTAACGAGTGAAGTCTACTCAACTCCATTTAGTTATTTTTTTATTAAATTTAGTTATTTTTCGTGTAGTTTAAGGAGGCCCAGAAGTTGTTCAGAAATTCCGGTCATATTTAAAAAGTTATTGAAATTCCTGTGATATTTAGAGAAAATCTGGTAATCTTTTTTGTAAATCCAAATATATAACAGGTCACATATGCATCTATATGCTAGATATGGTTCTCATGATACACTCATTAGAGCATGTCATACACAACATATGTTTCATATATTTTCTCAATATAATATAATACATATCATGCTTTTTTTCTTCTGAAAAACTTATAATTACGCCGTAAGGCGTTCCCTTTGAAATCAACTATCCTAAAGGCCTCTGTGTCATAATTTGTACCGTTAGATATTTTGTTAGACGATTGAATTAAGATGATCCATTGATTTGAATGCCATGACGGTTGCATACAAAAAACTATAGCTAATCGTTTAGATAGGAGATGCATCACTCTGGTTCAGTTATTGACGACTTGACTTCGAGGACTGTAGATTTCAGAGCTCTTGTCTAATGGTGGTAATGTTAATTCTTAATACAATGCGAATGTTAAGAAATCTAAATCGCACAAAGAAACCATGAATGAAGGAGTCGAGAAAGTTTTGACAGTTTAGGAGAAACCACTTCGACGTAGACAAATGCACACCCTTATTATTTTATGTCAGACCACTTATACGAAAATTGGCGATAAACGAACGAGTAACTTGCGAATTGTTTGGTTTCTAGAAAAAATACGCGTTTAAGCGAAGCCGAGAAATCTTAAGCGATGCCGCGAAATCTAAACTTTTTAACTGGGTTTTTGTTCTATTCCAGATGAAGAATCGTATGCTTTCCTGGTAAACTAGTTCAACAGTATAAATTCTGGAACTCCATAGCAGGCGAAAGTTATGCAGGTAGTGTCATTTGTAATAACTATCTATGATGCACAAGTTTTTAGTTTCGAATAGTCATTATTAAAACTGTGATGAGCTCAATTGCAGATTGTTACCGTTAAAATAATGGCACTAGTTTAGAGGGATATATTAATTTTTCATGAAGGTGCTAAGGTTAATTATTGATTTTACGATATTACATTCCAGAGTTGGCTTCAACAATTTTAAGGCACAAAAAGTTGTATAGTGAATGCATCCAGAAAGGCAAAGGTAAAGACAAATTAACAGAACATTTTTACAAATCCGAAACATATTCCAGGACAATCAAAAACCAACATTGAAGTTATGGGCTTAATCTCATCCTTGGGCGGATTCTGTTTCAACGGTCTTACCAATTTATCCTCAACTAATTGCAAGTGGGTTGCGGATAGTTGTTTTCAGGTATGAAATAAAACAATTTTGTTTTCAGTGATAGATACAAGAGAATTTTAACTACAATTGCCACACAATTTTGTTTTCAGTTATGATATAAGAGAATTTTAATTACAATTGCCAATTTATTAATATCACAGATACATAACTACATGCATTATTAGCGATCATACCAGTATTTCGTTAACGCAGATTTTTCGTTTTGTATTTTCAGCGGAGACTTAGATGCTAGGACCCCTGTGACCTCTACAGAACTATCCATCGATGAGCTCAAGCTTCCAATTCAGACTCCATGGTACCCGTGGGTTAATGGCGACGAGGTAAAAGAATCAAATCAGCCACCTTAGTTTTATCGATAAAATCCTGATGATAATATTGATTTGATCTGTATTCCCATTAATGGTGCAGGTCGGTGGATACACTGTGATTTACAAGGGTTTGACATTTGCCACCGTTAAGAGGAGCAGTGCATGAAGTTCCGGAATTTCAACCGTCCAGGGCGTTAACGTTGTTCAAATATTTTCTGAATGGAAAACCCTTGCCAAATTAATCGGATTGATTAACATTGCTTGCAATAAGGGGAAGACCTCGCCAAAATAATTAGATTTTAACGAATTTGCAATAAAGGGAGGCATTGCCAAAGCAAACAGATTTGATCGAATTTTCTCTCATTTGCGTAAATGCTATCCTCCAATTGTACTATTGGCGCGGTACCATCACTGGATTCGGGATCTTCTGCCATAGCCATTTACTGTGCCAATTCTATGAATGCAAACATCTAACCGTTGAGGAAAATCTCGATCATAATTTAATATATTAGCTAACGCACATGTCATTTCGGAGTTGATGGATAATAAAAAAATTTCAGGTCTGCCGGATCTGATTACATCATTGAGATAGAGAATTTTTTAATGGTTAGTTTCATTCATTTAGCTATTGAAGTGGATAATTTTCATTGACTCGTTTATTAATTATCTGATTGAGACCGAGAATTTTTGAACCAGTTTTATCGACAGATTGAGACACAAATTTTTTTAGTGGTCCAAATTCGTTGAATATGTTTTTTTGTCCATTCGAATATGATTTCGTTGTTGAGATTGATCCCGAGGAACATGGTTCGGAGATTCTCATTACTTTAGCTAAATGGAGGAGAAGTTGTATCCTCTACTTTACTTGTTATTGTTGCACTAAAATTGAAATTCGACTTGTATATATTTTTCTTACCAGTTTTATCTGGTAAAAATATAATTTTATCACTAATATAAACAGTATTTTATTTGTGTGGCCTTGCAAGGTCAATTTTCGTTTAGGGTATTGCAAAAGGTATTTTTAATGGCTTCACCAACAGGATATTTCATAATAAATTGAAATAGAATATTTTTGGGCATCAACCGGCAACGTACTCTGTAATTTTTTTTTTTTTTTGCTTTGTGATGGTTGTTTTCCAGTTTTTTGTTTTATTTATAGAAAATATATTTGTTGCCGGATATTTATTTTAGATCATTGGACAATATTTAATTACTTGAAAAAAGGTTTTAGGAAGGCTTATTTTGGCGGATTATTTGGCCGTCGATGCCTTGAAACAAAGTTTTAGGAAGGCTCATTTTTACGGATTATTTGGAGCGGATGCCTGTCATTCTTTATAATTATGGTTTTTATTGTCGTGTGGCCCTATAATGAGGATTAATTATTTAAACAAACAGTTGTATTCTTATTTAATTACTTGAAAAAACTTAGTTACTTAAAAAACAAAGTTTTAGGAAGTCTCATTTTGGCAGATTATTTGGTAGCGGATGCCTTGAAAAAAAGTTTTAGGAAGGCTCACTTTGGCGAATTATTTGGCAGCCGATGCCTCTCATTCTTTATAAGTATGGTTTTTAACTTAGAAACTGGAAGACTCATAAAATGAGCTTGTTTATTACATTACAAGGCACATACATTTATATAAAACTCATTACAACGATTCACCTACGATTATTTATTATCTACCTAAATCCACCGACTGTAGCCGCTCTACGCTGACTATAGTTGATGACTCGCTGAATTCTAGAACCTCTACTTTAAACATCCGTTGTATTCCTCTAGATTAATCTAGCTACTGCATTAATATAGAGTAGTTGGAATTAATACCTTCCAACGCTCCCCATTAATTCCAACTATATAACAAACATACTCTTAATTGATATGCCTGCTGGTCTAAGTCTCAGCTAGGCTTACAACAAAACATTTCATTTTTGCCTTCTTATTAAAGGCTCCATGCTTGTTCTTTTTTCTTAACATTTCATTTTTGCCTTCTTATTAAAGGCTCCATGCTTGTTCTTTTTTATTTGCTGATGTAGTTTCAACTTCACCTTTCTGGCTTTCCTAAAAGAATTCCTGTGCTCCTTATCAACAACCTTTTCCAGATTGGGATGTAATGCAAGATCCCGAACAAGGTAATCTAATTCATGTTTTTTTGCTTCTTCCTGATTGTCAATATCTGCACACTCAAAAACAACGTTAGATTCAAAACCATATTGATTTTTGTCATCGTGCTCTTTGGAAAGAGCTTTGCTTCTTTCATTTTTTTTGTTGGTTGATTCATGTCTTCAACCTCTTTAGTCAATTCTGTTGTGCAAACATGTTGTCCTGCATTTGATTTGTGTATGGAGGTAGGCAACTCTTCTCACCAAACAACAACACATATGCTTTTCATGCATCATATTGAACCAATCATCATGGGATACATAATTGTCATCAAATTTGACTTCATATGTTTCTGCATCACAGGGAATTTCCTTAATATCACATTCTTTATTGTTAGTTAAGGACATACTTTCACCCTTAATCCCAGCTATGATGCTTTCAACACAATCACTTTTAGCAACAACACCTTCATCAATTTCAGCTTTCTCACTATCCTCCATACTGTATTTCATTTCAAGAATATCCCAAAATATTATTGCATCACATATTTCACCAAATTCATACAAAATATTAGACAAAATATTTTCATCTAAAGCTGATATGATGAGAAACAATGCTATTACATTTCTATACTTATCATCCAAATTCATAGAAGCTTCTTGGACAAATTTCCATAAATCTACTGAACCAAGCAATCCTTCCATTTTAATTGCCCAAAGCTTAAAATTTTTACCTGAGAAAATTGGCAAAACTGGCATTAATCGCTTCAATATTGCATCAGTGTCTTCAAATTCTTCTTGCTGATTCAAATCTACTGTTGGTTGAAGCATTTCATATTCTTCCGCAACTATTGCCATTAGAGAAAATTCAACTACTAGGCTATGCCAAGCCACAAGCTTTTACTCCACAATCAGCACCAACTAAGTCCACACAATAGGCCACACCAACAACATATCAGAAGGCACAATAGAACATGCAAGGTAAGATTTCAAAATACACTTTGTGACTCCACACGTAGCAGATCTCATATCAGAGAGAGTAGAGACTCAAAGACTAAACTCTACTCACAGAACTTCAAACTCAACCGCTTTAAACTGAGATAGCAGAGACTCAAAGACTAAACACTACACACAGAACTTCAAACTCAACCACTTTAAACTGAACGTAGGCACAGAGACGTTTTTACTCACTCTGAAATGGGGCAACAGTGCTCACTCTAACAACAGGACGAGATTCTGCAAAATAACATATAGCAAGAACAACTTCATAGTTGCTTCAGCGAATCTGGCGATTTTCGCATCTTGCCCTTATGTTACAGCAGGCAGCAATGGCGGCACTGAGCCTTCAACAACAGATACAGAATCAATATTTGATCACTTTCACACATCAATGCTTCTTTCACTCCTTCTTGGCTTGGAACACATCGCCCAACACCTTCCAAACACCGGGCACCACCAACAAGCAGTAGTTGATGAAGACACAAATCTCCTCCTTGATGTGCACACATTAACAAAACTTGTTCGAACTTCTACAAGTCACGCAACCTCACCAAAACTCCACAATCATCTCTCTCTCGGCGCTCTTCCTCGGTGCTTTAAAAGCTCACCAAAATTTTAACACTGCTTCACATATTGCAACCCACTTATCTGCTCACACCTCTACCACGCTTTTGAACAATGTTATTTTTAGCGTAGCTCCACGTTCACTGCTCACACTGCTACTCAGCCTCAAAGTGAGACTATCACCAACACCACACCTCACCGATTCACCATAAAAACGAAGAGTCACTCCACAACGATCACACTCAACCAGGCAGCGCTCGAAGTTCACAACTCGCCTCAAGTGTATCTTCTGGACCACACACATAGCGCCACAGGGCGACCTCTCACAGCTCAAAACAGCCCACACTCCTGAGCTCTCCACTCTGCCGAAACCCTCAGCTCTATACCAACTTAGAAACTGGAAGACTCGTAAAATGAGCTTGTTTATTACATTACAAGGCACATACATTTATACAAAACTCATTACAGCAATTCACCTACGGTTATTTATTATCTACCTAAATCCGTCGACTGTAGCCGCTCAACGCCAACTATAGTTGATGACCCGCCGAACCTGTACTTTAAACATTGGCTGTATTCCTCTAGATTAATCTAGCTACTGCATTAATAGAGAGTAGTTGGAATTAATACATGTGGCCCTATTATGACGATTAATTATTTAAACAAACAATTGCATTCTTTTTTAAGTCATCAAGATGTCTGTCATTCTTTATAAGTATGGTTTTTATTGCCATGTGACCTTATTATGAGGATTAATATTTAAACAAACAATTGTATTCTTTTTTAAGTCATCAAGAAGTAACTAAGCCCAAGTAGTTCCTTTTACTTCACAAAATTCTATTTCAAGGATTGCAAATTTTTTAAACCCTAAACTTTTTGTAGTACTTCAGTTAATTAGGTTTATTTATTTTGGAATAGTTTAACATATGGGTTGATAGAAGCTAATAAACATTTATTATGAAATTTAAAATAAAAAATAAAATTAAAATTTTTAAAAAGCAATATTTGGTATAATATAAAACGAAAATGAAAAATGAATATGCATGTTGAGTTATTTTTAATTAATTAAATTTTTTATAAAACATCAATAATCTCAATCTTAGTATGATAAGTAGATTTGTTCTTGATATTACAAAGAATTCACTCACTATGGGTTGCAAATAAAATATAATATTTCATGTCCACATAACATAATATAATTTAACATCAACTTTAAAAAGAGAAAGTAATTAAAGGTTAAAAAATGACATATACAATGTAAAATCACATCATGATATGATTTTGTATTAACCATAGGGATAGGGTTTTATAGATAACAATTTGATTGCATGATGCAAATGGAACTTCAATCAAATTAAAAACAAGTTTTGTTGCACTTTAAATGCTATGTTTGAGATGCATAATTTTTCATGTGATACCATAATTTTTTCCAATGCTTATTGACAATATTAATGGCACAACATTATAAATAGTAATTTAATTTGGAAAGGCCTTGTGTATGATTCCTCTGATATAGATTGTAAATGAGTCTCACCATGTGTATAGTCAAATAGGTCTATGCTTCAATCCTAAGTATTGTGGCATGCAAAATAGACCAAATCCATTATATGAAGATTGTCAAGTCCATTTGGGATCTAAAGCCATTATGTAATCTTTGAAGCTTTTCTTTGTTGTTTTTTTATATGACCATCATAGGCATAATCACACACAATGCATTCTATTTTGAAGTAGAAATTTTTCAAGGATATGAGGTTTTTTAACTCCTAAATTTGGGTGCAATAAGTGCTACTACATATAAAAAAAATGTGATTTCTCTTCTTATTCTCAATCCTCTTACTCAGAAACAGCTCATCCCTCGACATCCTATGACCCCAGAATCTATCGGCAATCAATAATTCATAAAAAAGATATCCCATTAAAACCCATAGTTATGCCTTACGGCGTTTCCTTGGCCACATCTGTTACCAATGCTAATTTTTAGCTTTTTGATGGTGCTAATCCATTTTGGTCTGAACATTCATTCGTCCCGCCTCGTTAGACAACTCCGTTATTTTTTAGCATGGTTATGATTTTCGTCTTGCACCTTTGCTAATTTGGCAAATTTCGAGGCTTGACCAGGTCGATAACTCTCAGTGTGCTCCTTATCTTCAGGGTCTGCTATGAGCTGTTTTTGTTCCTTGCAAGCTTCCGCCAAACGGGTCTGCAATGTCCTGTTCACACCAATTTTAATTTTTTGGCAAGCCATAAAAACAGCTGGTTCTTTTAATTCTCAGAGAAAACTAGTATGACAATAGAATATTTAAAGGCAAACTCGTAGGAGGGGAAGGCAATAGAGATATAATACTCTGTAAGATCAATACGTGATTGCTTACTCGCTCAAGTCTCAATGGATCCTCATCTTCCATCAAATCGCAACACTCACCCGCCCAACTCTGGCTTAAGTCCATGGAATTGTGTTGAAGCAGAGGAGGAGGAAGACTGGAATATGGATGATAGCAATGGTGAGGAGGATGCAAGGGAACCGAAGAATGAAAATGAGGTTTTTGAGGACGATGATGAAGACTACGCGAAAGAGGACGATGAAGAAGAAGATGAGGGGTTGGATGATTATCCAGAACGGCAGAAACAGCTAGGGGAACATCCCCTTGATCAGGGGTCATCTCCGTCTGATACTTCTGGCGAAGGAGACGATGAGAGGGATTATTACATGCAGAGCGAAGGTGGAATGTATGGAGACAGGATCAATGGCCAAGTGGGTGTTGGAGGAGAGGAAGAATTCGAATACCCAAATGAGGAAAACCGAGACCCAAGTGAACAGGAAGGCATGAAAGGAGAAGAGGAGCAGGGCGAAGAAAGTGGGTATAATGATAACGCCTTAGAGCCACCGGGGTTTGAACAGGATGAAGTCAAGGATGAAGAAAATTTGGTGGCCACCAACCCTAAAACTTCAGGCAGGGTTTCCCAGAAGAGGAAATCACTGGCTGCAATGGGGGCATTTGGTGGGGACACTGCTAGTAAAAAGCCCAAAAGAAAAAACACTAATGTCTGGACCAAATCAACATCCAGGAAGTCGAACAAGAAGAACAGGGCTAATGGCAATACCGCAGCAGAAGATACTACTCTCATAACTCCTGTCACCAGACTGCTTGATAAGGTAGATGATACCCCAGAAATGAGAATTTGCCTCTCAAAAATCCACAAGGCAGAAAGGATTGAGTTGAGTGAAGATAGACTGACTGCAGGGAGCACTAAGGGGTACAGAATGGTGAGGGCTACTAGGGGTGTGGTGGAGGGGGCATGGTATTTTGAGATCAAGGTTGTTTACCTCGGTGAAACTGGGCATACCAGATTGGGATGGTCTACAGAGAAAGGAGATGTTCAGGCTCCTGTAGGCTATGATGGGAATAGCTATGGCTACAGGGATGTGGATGGCACTAAACTTCATAATGCTATCAGAGAGCCCTATGGTAACGGACCTTACGTGGAGGGTGACGTTATTGGGTTTTATATTAATTTGCCCAATGGCAGTGAGTATGCGCCGAAGCCACTGCAGTATGTGTGGTATAGAGGTCAGCTTCATTACTTCAACGCAGTAGAGGAAGCGCCAAAGGTGGTGCCTGGTATGTTCCAGTCCCCTTATCCTTGACTTATACCTCCTGTAGTCTTGTTTTCTTGCAGGATTTAAATTTGTGACTTCCCACCGTATAGTGCATGAAAAATGCATATCACGGCTCTATGCACTAAATATATAGTCGGTCCTTTTTTTTTGTAACTGCACACACTTTCAAAAAGATACTTTTGGCTTTTACTGCTGTTAATTTATGCTAAAATTTGGAATGCACTTTGTTTCATTCTCTATGCACTAAATATCCAGATGGTCACTTTTTTGAATTACACACACTTTCAAAAATCAATAAATTACCGCAGTTAGTTTTCACTGTATATATATGCTTTGAGCTTGTGTCTTTGCACCCTGTAGTGAATGAGAAATGCATATCATGGCAAAAACTTAGAATGCACTTTGTTTCACGGTCTGTGCACTACATATATAGATGGTCATTTTTTTTTTTAATTGCACTTTTCCCAATAACACACCTCGTAAAAATGTCTGTCACTTTCTCTGCACACCTCGAAAAAATCTATGTCACTTAAGATAAAAAAAAGTTAAGACCTGGATTTAGCCTAATATGCAAGACTAAAAAGGTTCAGTGTGTTATTTGCACTTACATTATAATGCACAATGATGCAGTAACGGACTAAATGTCCAAAGCAGCTCTCGGGCAGACCATCAAATATCCCGGTAAACAGAACACACGCATAAATCCACAATCGGAATAAAAGTCAATGAAAGATCCATTCATATCAGGACTTTGGTCCTGCAAGTAGGAAATCCATCTCCAGAAACCTTGACATTGTGTAGTAATCGATTGTCCAGCTTGCAGGGTCGCTTGGCTGCCTGATATGTCTCCTCATTTCTCTTTATAAAGATGACTAAAAATGCTGAATCTGAAGGCTTGAGAGCAATGTGCTGCTTTGCTGCACTGTAATGTACCATACAAGCATGGATTCTGGAATCACCATATACTGTCAGTTCTTCCACACCTTTCTTCTGTGCGATGGATGTTAATATGGTGGCTGCTTTGGTCTCAGTGAAACTATATGTGCAGTGACCAAGCCTGAACTGGTACATCACCATACCAGTAGATGAACTAGCTCCAGGTGGCCCTAGAGTTGGGCTTTGTCTGACCAGCATACTACTCACTAGGTTTAATGGAGTAGTCAGGCTTCTGTACTCACTAGGTTTAATGGAGCAGTCAGGCTTCTGTCAAGAGATTCTTCCTATTGACCTCGGATGTTAGGAGAGTTGGGCTCCTTTGCTTTTGTACCTCCCCAGGATCATACAACCATCACCCCATAGCATTGACCACTCTCTGCAGGATATCATCTGCTAGTGCATTAGCCCTTTTACAATGTTTTAAAACTTTGATACACCTCTTGGTCGACTCACTTGAGCAATGTGCTGCTTTGCTGCACTGTAATGTACCATACAAGCATGGATTATGGAATCACCATATACTGTCAGTTCTTCCACACCTTTCTTCTGTGCGATGGATGTTAATATGGTGGCTGCTTTGGTCTCAGTGAAACTATATGTGCAGTGACCAAGCCTGAACTGGTACATCACCATACCAGTAGATGAACTAGCTCCAGGTGGCCCTAGAGTTGGGCTTTGTCTGACCAGCATACTACTCACTAGGTTTAATGGAGTAGTCAGGCTGCTGTCAAGAGATTCTTCCTATTGACCTCGGATGTTAGGAGAGTTGGGCTCCTTTGCTTTTGTACCTCCCCAGGATCATACAACCATCACCCCATAGCATTGACCACTCTCTGCAGGATACCATCTGCTAGTGCATTAGCCCTTTTACAATGTTTTAAAACTTTGATACACCTCTTGGTCGACTCACTTGTCCTTGATTGCCAGCTCCAACAGGCCTTGACATCGTCTCTTTTCTTAATATCATGATTTTTTAGAGCCTTTCAATGTTTAGCATTTTTATTGTACCAACACCTTATACTCTCTCTTTTAGCTTTTTTGTTTTGTTTTTTCTTTAGCTACTCACTTGTCCTTGATTGCCAGCTCCAACAGGCCTTGACATCGTCTCTTTTCTTAATATCAGGATTTTTTAGAGCCTTTCAATGTTTAGCACTTATATTGTACTAACACCTTATACTCTCTCTTTTAGCTTTTTTGTTTTGTTTTTTTCTTTAGCTAGACATTTAGTGACTGGTCTCTATTCGACTCTTAGATCTTATCATCCTTTTGCTTTTAGAATTGTTCTAGGTGATGCCTTCACATTCCGACTTTGTATTGACATGGGGTGTACTTTCATAGTCCATTTGGCCTACTTTTCTGGTCATGCCTTGGACATTAATGAACTTGTCTTATTTTATCACTGTAAAGTCTCCTGTGTTGAGCCAATATCATTATGGATTTGTCGCCCTTCTTAATTCAAATTGCTCCTTCGAGATCATATTGGATAGAGTGGGCCTAATTCTCCATGCTATTGTTTTTGCAATGGTCTTGTGTATGCAATTACACAGTGAAATGGGGCAAATCTAATTGTAGTTTTGAGGAGTTAGAGGTTTTCAGGATATTTGCTACTCTTGTAAGGACTGTGGACACAAAATATCTCCACAATGGTATGATATTGTCCACTTTGGGCCTAAGCCTTCATGGATTTGCTTTTGGACTTACCCCAAAAGGCCTCATACCAATGGAGATATTTGTCCATCCTTATATATCCATGATCCTCCCCAC
>APFE030019220.1:180711-208225 GCA_000404065.3 Pinus taeda
TGGATTATCAAACCACAACTTCCCACAGAAGGCTCGACATGCAAAGCCACTAGATGTTCTAGGGCTAGGATACAAAATAGATAGAAATAAGCAAACAACTGAAGGATAAAAGTAATAACCAGTCACACAAAGGTCTAACGCACTTCCAGAAGCTGCAAAAGATATAGAAAAACAAAAATTCGAGTTTAAGGAGCTTTCAACTAACAAACTAGTAAAATTCACAGAGTTGGCGTGACTGTGAATCTGCAACTTGCGTTATTCAGGAATTGGCGCGAGTTCTTGTTGTGCAACATGCGCCAACTGGCGCGACTGTCAAAGGAAAAAACATGCCAACCGCATTTGCTGACGCAAAAAATAAACGAGACAAACCAGGGTCGGGCCAACAGTGCTCAGAATGATCAAATAGCAAATAACAATTTTAAAACTGACCCAGAAAGCTCATTAACTCAGGCAAGCAAGAGAAAACTAACATGCAAGACAAACTCCAAATAGCTTCTCCCCAGTGGAGTCGCCAAATTGTTAAACAGGTAAATCCCCTCTGCGGACAGAGGCGATCCCACTAGCCCAAAATGGGTCTAGCAACAATCAATTCACGCTGCTATGCAAGTTCCTAGTTGTATACTAAAAGGTGGATTACAAAGACCAACCTGGAATCCAACACAAATGTCGAAGTAGAGTTGACCCTCTAGCTCCCTTGCTTCAGCAGGTCACAATCCTAGCGATCCTCGCGAACGGACACCTACACATGCAAAGACCGAGACAACTACAAGCATAAAATCCACCAAAGTACAACTATATTTTAGTTAGAAAGGAAATAAATCAAACATCATAATAAGCAATGAGATTGGAACCATAATAGAAGTCGTTTATTAATAAATAATAGGCAGAGAAAGATACAACCAAGGTTCTGAAGTTGAACCTATTCTCTGGCTGGGCGAGCAGCTATGTATGCCTTGCAATAGACCTTCTCTCTCTTAGGATTCTGGCAGCATAACCTCCCTATGCTTCAAGACTCTTACTATCACTCCAGACAAGCATAATCACAACTAGCATTACTCCAAAACTCGCTTGTCTAATGCATGAGGACAGACTTTTATAAATGGAGAAGGGAGGAAGATTCAATGCACCAGGACGCCCATTGTGGATCGACATTATCTCCGAAAAGCTACTGAGGATAGATGTCAAGGATAGATGATGACTCTCGACCTTTATCAGATGGATTTTTTCCCTCAAAAGACTTCATGATCTGAAAGGAAAAAACATATGGGTGTGCGTTTGCCAAAATCATTACTAAACTTAGTTGGCGCGAGTATTGTTCTAGGATAGAGCGCCAATGGGCACGCCCCTTTTTGAGGATCTCAGTGATTGGTGCGGATAAGACACTGTGTACCTGCGCCAATGGAAAAAGGGCACTTTTTAGGGATAATTTGCAGAAGGTGTCTTCAGGGAACATGAAGTACATACTCAGGGGAACATAATGCAAGTTTTTTTAGGCTATGTCACTGCTCACAGGTCCTAGAATGTATCCTCCAATGTACGAAAACAGGGGTAACAGGGACAGTGACCAATGGTGACAAATTACTGTGTAACACTTAGCTAGGTATTACCGAAGATTCATTAAATATTTCAGCAAGCTAGCCACTCCTTTGTTTGGCCTCTTAGGTAAAGATGTTGAGTTCATATGATCAAAAAATTGTTAAGAGGCCCTAGATACCTTGAAGAGCAAGCTCGTAACTGCCCCAATTCTGAGAGGCAGAAACTGGGCCCTACCTTTCCACATTCACACAGCTGCCTTGAACAAAGCAATAGTAGTAGCCTTGGGACAAATTTATGAAAAGTTACCTTATGCCATATACTTTATAAGCAAAAACTTGTCAAAGGCATATTTAAACTATACAGTGACCGAGAAGGAACTCCTAGTTGTCGTGCATTCCTTAAACAAATTCAGACATTATACCACAGGTTATCAATCTTTTGTGCACAATGATCATGTTGCAATTAGATATTTAATGAACGAACCATATGTAAATGCTCACATTATTAGATGGCTGCTTTTACTACAGCAGTTTGATTTCACCATTATTGATAAGCCTCGTAAAGAAAATGTTGTTGTTGACTTTTTGTCTAGAGTTTGCCTGTAGGTGAAGAAGGAATGGTGGATGACCAAATGCCAGATGAACATCTGTTTGCTATCTCAGTACTCTCTCCATGGTTTTCTGATATAGAAAACTACTTGGTTTCAGCACAATTTCCACCACACTTGTCCTCAAAAGAGAAGAGCAAGATAGTAAGGAAAAGCACCCTTTTAACCTAGATTGGGGGCAATCTCTTCAAACCTGGCCCAGATCAGATCTTGAGAAGATATGTTAGGGAGGAGGAAGTCTTTGACATCCTCCTGACCTTTCATGATGGGCCTTGTGGAGGTCATTTTGCAGCAAAAAGAACTGCCTTCAAAATACTACAAGCAGGTTACTACTGGCCCACTCTTCATTAGGATATTAGCAGATATACCAGCCAGTGTGATCAGTGTCAGAGGATGGAGAAACCTACTCCAAAGGATGAAATTCCCATGCAACCTCAAGTGACCTTTGAGCCATTTGAGAAGTGGGGCATGGACTTTGTGGGGCCTATCAGCCCTCCTTCAAAGTAGAAGTAATACATCATTATGTGCACCGATTACCTAACAAAGTGCGCAGAGACAAGAGCAATCAAAGCATCTATAGAGGAAAATGTAGCTGAATTTTTTAGAGAGAACATATTCTACAAGTTCAAGTATCCAAGAGAATTGGTCATAGCTCAAGGTATTCAGTTTACTTCCAATTTAATTGAAGACCTACTCACACATCATAGAATCAAGGATAGGACTTCAACCACTTACCATCTACAAGCCAATGGGTAGGTGGAGGTCACTAATAGAGCATTGGAAAGGATCCTGACAAAGGTAGTGAGCAATAGCAAGAAAGAATAGGCGAACAAATTAGTTGAGGCCACTTGGGCCTACAACACAACATGGAAGACCACTACAGGGTTTACACACTATGAAATGGTCTATGGGAAGAAGTCTTTTTCGTGAATAGAATTTGAATTCAATACCCTGAGGATGGCAGCTTAGCTGGGCCTAGACCTCACCCATGCATAGAAAGAAAGATTACTTCAGCTCAATGGTTTGGATGAACACAGAATGTAGGCCTTTCTCCATACAGAGGTAGTTCAGCTTCAGAGAAAGATATGGCATGACAAAAATATTGAGAAGCAATTCCAAGAGGGAGATTGGGCACTACTCTATGATTCAAAATATAATGATTTCAAGGGCAAGCTAAGGACAAGATGCCTGGTACGCTACACTATGGAGAAATGCAATGAAAATGGTTCAGCTTTGATCAAAACCATTGATGATGAAGCCATCCCCATGCTTGTCAATGGACATCGGTTGAAAGTCTACCAAAAACCCCGCTCCAAGTGAGAGTTCAATGAAGATTTGAATAAAACAATGATAGTAGTGGAGCATATCTTAGCCTCCACTTCACCCACTCACTGAAGAAAAAGAAAAAATAAGGACTCAAGTGAAAACCTCCATAAGGTGCTTGAGTCCCAACATTGGGTTGAAAACCTAATCTGAGGCAGCCCAATGATGTCAAAAAAATAAGAAAGAAAAATAAGATCCCTGGGTGAAAACCTCCCTTGGAGGTGTCCAGGGTAGGTAGTTAGGGTGAAAACCTTCCTGAGGTGCCCTAGTTGTTTCAAGAAAATAAAAAATAAAATAAAGAAAAAAAAAAGAGAAAGAAAAATGAATTTCCAGTTGCATTGCAGGTTTGCAGGAGGACTACAAGAAGCAATAGAAAGTGCCAAGGGAGCCCTAAAACCAACACCAGCACCTATCCTACCTTCACACACCTTTCTTCATCATTTTTGGCATTTTGTTCACCTCACTATGCTTATTTTTCAAAAATTGTGTTTTCTACAGGAGGCTCCTGTAGGAATTACAGAGAGACAGAAATGGATATAAAAGCCAGTTTGAGGGACAAGGAAGCTTCATAAAAAATATATAAATCCTCCTGCAATATTCAAACCTCCTTGTCCTCATGTCTAATCCTGCATCACACGCCAAATCATTCTTCTTCCTTTCCAAGAAAAACATAAAAAAAAACAGTTCTTTAGGAAAAGAAACAATAAGAAAAGGAACAGACCATCAACATCACTTGAAGCCTACCTATAACCTCTCCAACTCTATCTACATCTCTGGCATCATCCTTACATCTCCAAGCACAGGAAGAAGCTGAAGTTTCAAGGGGAGAAGCAGCTATAGGAGCTCCTGTAGGAATTCCTGTAGCAGCAAATCCCATTAAAATCCAGCATTAGCAGTAAGACGGTGCAAATATGAAGGTTGAAGAAGACACCTAAAGCTCAGATCAAGCCAGATAAGAACCTGCACAAGGCACATCCACACATTAGCAAGCAGACAACATGCATCAAAAGAAACAAGGGCATGCAACAAATAGAAATAACCACAACACCTCATAAGAAAACACATTTGGATCTCGGGCAAGTAACTAACCCACTCCTTTGTTTGCATTTTTGTAATTAGAAGGCATGCAAAAGTAATGATATGGTTGAGGTTAAACTAGGGAAAGGTGGCCAGTTAACTTGCCTACCTTCATCTAGCTGACTCCACTCATCTGAAGATGTCACCCACATGTGCGCACAATCAACTCAAGAAAGATGTCAAGGAAAAGTAGTGGAGGAAGTGTGAATTCTGATGCAATCATGAGGGATGATTATGAGGAAAGGGCCATGATGACAAGGCAAGTGGGGATCAATGGTCTGAATATGGCCATTTCCAGTTCACCCTCCATCACTAGAAATATCCATAAAAAGTAATAAGTACTCCTCCCTAAGCACTCTCACCACCTTTTCCTTCATTCTCTCCTCGAAAATCTGCTCCTGCAATCTCCTCGTGCCTCCACAGCCTCGTAACCATCGTTCTCCATTAATCTCTCCCATATTCCTGCTCTTAGTGTTTTCTACAGGAGTACTTACAGGTTCTACAGGAGCACCCACAAGGATTCTACAGGAGAGACAACAGTCTTCTACAGGAGGGCCAGTGAGTTATTTTGAAGGGAGAAAACATGCGTTTTAGCACGATTCTTGGGCTAAGGAGGTAGGCTCCATGCATACCCCCATTGAATATCAAAATATGCAAGCAGTGGTTTAAATTCGAGGGTGTAATAAAGCCTTTAGGTGGAGGAAATACATAAATAAAATAAAATAAAATAAAAAATTTGCTTATTTAAAAAAAAAACATAGTCTCTCTGTTTCTCTATTTCTCTTCAAAAATTGTTGTCTCCTCCTCCACATTTGGTTTCCTAAAGAAGCATAAACAAAATTATAGGAGGTTTTATGAGGAAGGAGCCCATCAACTCCTCTAGGCTCCATGCACATCCCCAAGTAGTGGACATATTCACAAGAGAAAATTGGATGAACTTTTTTGAGAAATTTTGAGGGTTTGATGAGGAAATTGCTCAATAGTTTGCCCATTCTTTGCACCCTCACTCAAGAACACATGCCACTATTACCTTTAGAGGTCTTTCTGTGGAAATAACCCCTGAATTTATTAGTAGAGTCACCACCCTTCCTCTTGGGCTTCCTTGGAGTAAGGATGAGAAACCAATTGGCCAGGCTACTAAGAAAAACTTCTTCCAGAACAATGAAACCCCTGTAGAGGATAAAAATGGAGTTAGAAGGGCTAGCATACCATATACTTGGGATGAGGTTAGCTACCAAATAATCAAATATATATTTCTTGTGAGGGGAGGTACAACATTGTCTATGGTTACCACTTTAGAATCCTTCATGAATTAAGGTATGGCATGGAAACTCTAGCCCCTCAGAAGCTCAGCATCCCCTACTTCCTCCTATAGTCTCTCATTGACTCCAGCACTAAAGTTCAACCAGGAAATTCAGAGCAGCTAGCTCACCATGGGTTAATCAAAATTTTAGTGGAAGAAGCCCTCCATATATTTACACTCCCTATAGCATGGGAAATCTTCTAAAACATGACAACAGAGGATGACATAATAGCCCTAACCTATGATATCATTCCTACTGGCAATGAGGAGGAAGAGAAACAAGGGGGAGAAGGTGAAGAAACTTATGAATTAGCAAAACAAGAAGGGAAGGAGGAAGAAACTAACATAGAGGAGGAGAAAGTTGAAGAAATGGAGCAAGAAGAAACAGAGCAAACAGAGATAGAAAAAGAAATAGAAGGAGGAGAAAAAGGGGCAAAAAAGACAAAACAAGGAGGAGTGTCCCGTGAGACTCTAGAAAGTGAGGCAGTAGCTGCTCTCACTACCCTTAGTACATCCATCAAGCCAAAACAAAAGAGGAAAAGGCCGGCCTCCATGTATTTCAGGGCTAGGAAGAGCACAAGAATCAAAACAAGGAAACTCCAATGTTCTTCAAAAGTGCCAACTATAATTGAAGATTCACCCTTTGCCCAAGGAAACGAATCCCCTCCTAAGGCAACTATCACATATGAGAGGGCGACTCCTAGATCTCCCACATGGAAAGAAAAGGTAGAACTATAGGACCCAAAAGCAGGCTTACAGGAGGCACAGACTATAGGAGACACTGTCAAAACTACATGAGACCCAAAGCTTCAGAAAAGGATAGAAGGATAGCCAAAGGGAAAGGGGGAAGAAACATAACTACAACAACTTGATCCCCAACCCAGTCTCAGCTCCTACTACAGTCTTCTTGAAGGGGGAATAATAATTCCACAAAAATTTGCAATTCCACTATTCTTTGAATTAGAGAAAGAGAGGATAAGAACACATAGGTGAATGCAAATAGCCAAATCCAAAGGAGTTGAGAATATTGGCCATATGGAGAACAAACTTAGAGAAATGGGTAGAGAGTTGAGTGCTATCAGACATAGGGAAGAAATTACAAGAATCCAACTTGAAACAGAAAAAGAATTTCTAAGAAGGAAACTGCAAGAGAAAGAGACCCAACTGGCATGCATGGCCAGCTGGTCCATGGAGGCATTGCAATGTAGAACATCAACAAAATCCTATGGCCTGTATCTCAAGGACCAATGGTTGGAATATTAGATAAGGACTTTGGCACAAAGAGGCACAATGTCTTTCCAAGATTATAGGTAGTTTATGGACCTGTGTGACTAAAGCACATCAGAAGATAAGGCAAAGATGGCAGAATTCTACCTGCATAACATGGCCCTCATAGGCATGAATGTGTGGGACCCCAATGCTAGGCTAGGGAACCTGCAACTAATGGCCCTGGCCTCATGGATGAACCATTAAGAGTTAAGGGCATTAGAAATAAGAAGATTGGTGATAAAGGAGCAAAATGAGCCACTAATGATCAACGTTGAGCCATCAGATCCCATGGCATTCATCAGCACACATAACCTGCTTTCCAATAATCCTCAGATTACCCCTAGATATATAAGTGATCAGGCACAAGCCATTGCACACTTTGAGGATATGGAAAGGCTACTTGGGGATGACTATGTGCATGCATGTATGAGGAGATGGGACAATTTACCACATAGTCTACAGAATAGGGAATAACATTCCCCAATGAGGATGGAGGCATTAAGGAGAGTGCCAATGTATGAGCACTCCATGTAGAGGCTGAAGGTCAATTGGATTGGCCTCAAATTGAGTCCCCCACTGCTGCTAGGCATGCTGGAAGGTAGAAGAGAAGAAGAAGAGAAGGAGCAGTGGGAAGAGATAGACAAGAAGGTAGGATTATATGACAAGGAAGAGGAGACCACATCAGAAGCATGGGATGCTAGGGAGGCCACCAAGGCCATAAAATATGAGGAGATGGACTAAGTTGCTTAGAGGATGAGCAACACTTTTAGTGGGGGGGTGATGATGAAACTCATAAATGGGTAATGATATGGGCTCATTTTACCTCCTAACCTAGTCAAATCAACCATTCTCTTAGCTTATTGTATGATTTTTTGATTATATTTATGTTTATAGAGTGAGTTGATTTAGTTATGATGCCATGTGGTCTAACATGTGTTTAATGCATATTACTGATGATTTTTGAGGTCAAATTCAAGGATCCAATGGACAAATGGCATCAATAACTTGAAGTGGACAAAGGAGACAACTTATAGGAATGAATCCCCCTCATTTATTACTCCTCACTTTGAATTCCCCTTCATTTAGCTCGGAGTACAAGCAGCCAAGTCATGCATTAAAAGGCAGCTGAGCAAGTGGAGGATGATTGATGATTATCTCGAGTTTTGGGAGACAAGCCTCCTTGATTTCAAGGAAGTTGTTGGTAGCTTCATTTGTATAAGTAGAGAGGCCTAGGGCTTCACTAGGGTCAAATTTTTATCATATTTTTGTTGGATTTTCATTGTACTTTTGCTTATGTAAACTCTGCTCAACTTCGAGCTTATTATTTTTTGTGACAGTTTCATGTAATCTTGTTATTGTTTTGAAATAAAGATGGAATCAATTTTAGTTAGCATTGAGTTACCTCAAATGGCTGAAGCTCTTGGGTTAGGGCCCAATCCAAGTAGCCAACCTCCTCTTTACTTGTATATGTATGCTTTGTTTCAGTTTGTAGATTAGTTGTTGTTGATGTATTTCTTTTATGGTTAATAATAGGTTGCTTTTGATGATGCAATAGTTTGCTTCCATTTGTTCTTTCCATACTAGGTTAAGCAGTGATAAAGAGAAGATTCAAAAGGCTAGCAACAGTGCCTTGGCCTTAATTCCTACCTTTGAGAACGTGATTTGAGGTAAAGACCCTCTTGCTGCCACAAAAACACAGATTTTCCTCATTCATAAGACTTATAGTGTTTGCAAATTTTTAGTTGGATAATAGTATAGTCTTTCTTTGCTTCAGAACTTCTCCATTATTCTCATTTCTTCATTCACAACAATCTTCTTTTATGCTTTCCTTTCTTGTAACATTTCTCAGCATTTCCTTTCATAGATCATAGTTTGGACTAGTTCGATGCAAAACTCAGTTTTTCTAAATGCACTTATTTCATTGCTTGCTTAATCTCATTGGTTGAATGTCAGTTGTTTATGCAGTAAATATCTTCTATTATTAGGTCAGCCTATCAGCCATCCCATCCTCCATTTGATCCATGCCCTACAGGTTGCCCAAGTCTCCCCTCAATTCTACCTTAGTTTCCTGCATTTTCTATAGAATTTCTTCCTCTCTCCTTGAGAAAATCCAATCACCTTTCTCTCTCCTAGTGATTCTTGGTAGACCCTAGGTACCCTAAAACTTCTTTCGAACCTTAATCCACCTTTTCCACCTACTCCCACACCCTCAAAACAACCAAAACTACTCTCGGCCTCCTCCTGTAGGCCTCCTGTAGAATGTTGTTTTTCCTCCTGTAGATTTTCCTGTAGGCTTTCTTTTGAAGGACGAGCATGAGAAAAACCTCCAGAAGGCCACCAGAGACCTCCTAGGACCCAATCACACTATCATACATCCTCACCAGTCCCAAAAAAGCCCTTCAATACCACCTATTCGCTGCCACATTCACAAACAATAAATCACATGCATGTCAACTTCACATAAAAATACATAAAAATCCAAAAAGATGTTTTCTTGCTCATTTACTTCCAAAAATAGCTTAGTTAGATGTTGTTTACTTCCTTGAGTAGGTAATGGCATTATTTTCATGGTTTTCATAGTGCTTTCTGCAAAAGTAGGATTCATTGGTTAATTATGGTTTACTTGGTTTGCTTTACATTTCCGTCTTTCTCCTTTCTGCAGTTATAGTAGTATCTGTAGAATAGTCTTTCTCTCCTTTCATCACATATAGAAATTCTTCTAGAGCCCATAGATGTTGGCTTTAACTCCTAGTGATCTTGAGTCAGTTGACCAAGTCACAACCTGCAGTAAGAACTAGTACTTGTGCATACAGCATTGTCGCTTCCAAGTTTGTTACGAACTACCGAGTTGATAATAGTAAAGTAGGTAGCCCAAGAGTTGCAGCATTATTGTTGCAATACTGGCACTCACCATTCTAGGAATTGTAGCTATAATATAAGGAACAATGTGGATCAACTGGAACTATTTCCAACTCCTCCAAGAAACAGTAAAACATCCACTTCCCAAACACCAACAAGGAGACAACAGAAATTACTAAATATGCATTGAATTCCCCCCAAAACCACTACAAAGCATAAGATAGTAGAAACCACAAGATTCACCTTGGTGTGGACCTTAATCAACCATAAATTTATAAGTATAAGGTCAATGATCCAAACGAGATTGAGGGGCGAGACAGTAGAGATATAAATCCATGACACAATTGTCAAGGGATGGATAGAACTAAAATTAGATATCAACGCAAGGAAAATCAACAAGGCAGACTAAGAGCACGATAAATATACAAGAATTGACATAATAATAAGAGCGTCAACAAAAGATATCAAATCCCCTACAAAGTAAAAGCACTAAGAGTAGAAAGGATTCTATTACTCAAATAATGTTATGGCGGAAAACGAATGTTGACAAAAGCCATGACTTTTTTAGCTTAGCTAATGTGTCATCATTGATTGCAGAATTAGGCTGAGACCTACCAAATTTTCCCCTTTCTAATTCATTTAACAGTCTAGGCACATAGATATTAAGTACATCTATAGCACTAGATTCTCAACCATCACTATCATGTTCGACCAAAAGAAGGATACATAGAAGACCATCCTAGGTCATCGTCTCTGCTTCTCGATAGGAAAGAGACCCTCCCTCCGGGAAAAATTGAATATTATTCCATATTTATGTCTCACAGAGAACAAATTCTAGCATTTCCAAGAAGGCTAGAGAGAAATTTTCTCCCACATGCAGTAGGGGTGCACTCCCAATGGACCATAAATTAGCAACTCCACTTGAGATCATCACACTTTATGAAAATTAAGAACTAGATTCTAGTATCATGGGAAATTAGATCATGCATGCACATCATGGAAAATTTTAGTGGCAAATTTTCGCCCTTGCGCTAAATTAAGGGGTTTTATATTTTTATTGGGCGAATATTTTGTATCATAGTACATTGTTACAAATCGCCTCAAATTTATTTTATAAAAAAATTAGCTATGGAGGTTAGCCCACCTTATTTAAGGGAGAGAGTAAAAAAAACAAAAAAATAGCCCTTAAAATTAGGAGTTACAATCTTCCATTTGCCCTCATTTTCAAGAAAATGTATTTATGATAGTTATAAATAAAAATATAAATATAATGGAGGTATGGTAAATAACTAAAAGTTCTTTTTATACTTACTCCAAAGGTATGCTAAATAAAAGAAAAAGACAAATAAACTAGAGGTATGGTAAATAAATAAAACATTTTTTTATATTTAGTCCATAGCCCTCTTTCTGTTTAAGAAGGCTCAAAAATGAGGTTTCATTTAAGTGAATCCTATGGGCCAAATACCATATTTATAAAAGAGGTATGGTAAATTAATAAAAATATAAATAAACGAAAGGTATGGTACATAAATAAAACATTTTTTTATATTTAATCCATATGTCACCTTATATTTATGAACACACAAGCGTGTAAATAAATAAAAATATAAATAAAATGGAGATATGGTAAATAAATAAAACCTCTTTTTATACTTCAAAGGTATGGTAAACAAATAAAAATATAAATAAATTATAGGTATGGTAAATAAATAAAACCTCTTTCTATATTTAGTCCATTACCTCTTTCTATTTAAGAAGCCTCAAAAAAGAGGTTTTATTTAATTGAATCCTATGGGCCAAATATCATATCTATAAAAAAGATATGGTAAATTAATAAAAATATAAATAAACGAGAGGTATGGTAAATAAATAAAACATTTTTTATATTTACTCCATAAGCCACCTTATATTTACGAACATTCAAAAAATGTGTTATATTTAGGTGAAGCATATGGGTCAAATACCATGGGCCAAATTATTATTAATGCTATGCAAAAAAACATTATTAACCCTAAAATTAGTATTAATAAAAATAAAGGGGCGAATTAAACTAGCATAGATCCATCTTTACTCTGGATCAAATATCGTGATATGCAAACTAACATAGAGTGAAAAAATATTTGATTCCTCTCGGAGCTTGGTAGATCAAGAGTAAAAATGGATCTTGTAATTTAATGTCACTTAAACATTTTAACTTGGTTAAAAAAAAAAAAAAAAAAAAAAAAAATTCAATTATTAATTTTTATAAATTACTAATAGTAGTTTTTAAGTCCCAGCTTTATTGATAGCCCATGGTATTGACCCATGGTAATACCATGGTATTCATCTGAGCATAAACTATTATCGGGGAAATTCTATCAGCTTAGATCCATCTTAGTTCTGGGTCTACGAAGTCCTGGAAGGGATAAATAGATTTCATCCCTCTAAGAGTGGTAGATGTGGAGTTAAGATGGATATAGGTTAGTTTTTATGATAATGAAGATAATAAATAGACTTAGGAAATTATATTGTAAAAAAAATTCTTAAGGTGAATGGTTAAATCTACATTTAGTCACTTCACAAAATTTAGTAAAAAATATCGATATCTCCATTAATATTGGTTTTTCTGATTTAACAAAAACAAAATCAAAACAATGAAATCTTAACTCTTTCTGCATCACCCTTGCAAAGGAGAGATAGTCACTGCCCATATTTCCCACCATTTTTCAAACATTCTCAATATGATATCTTCATGAAAATGTTAAGGTACTCATCTTGGATTAGTTGTTTGAAAAATATGCTAGTTTGTACAACCTTTCATCTACTCTGCTATTCTTACTTTGTCGTAATGATTTATAAGGGTCATGTCACTGCACCATATTGTCCTAAAAGGTGGAGATTGTGCACCAAAAAGAAATTAATCCACATGTTACAATGCTGTTAAAAATGGTATGAAGGTAGTGAATTATGCTAATAAGAAATTTAGATTGGGAAAGACGTAGTTAAATTTTATTATTTAATTGAAGATTTCCAATTAAAATGATAATAAATCTACATTTATATATTTATATATTGATTGGAAGGCTTCTGAAAATGGTCACTTCTTTCCATTAGATCCCCCTCAGGCCTTTGGGATACCTACTACTTCATTATACTATATAGTTGGGGCTTGCTACTTGTTGGCAAGTTGGGGTGAACAAACTTGATGTGTTTTTTTTTTTATCTAGCAGTTGGAGCCTATGGAATAAGAAATAAATTTGATAGCTTGGCAAAAGTGGTAGAGAAAACATTAATCTCTCCTACCATGACAAACATGGCCACTAAAACTTGTAATCTTGTTTGTAGGAAGTGAAAATTATGTTTATTTTTTCCAAACATGTAGGTTAGTATATTACAGTTTAATGAATGTGTTTTATTATTATCATATATCGTTTCATACTTTAACAAAACATTCGCCAAGACTTCACAATGTTTTATTATTCAGTGAAAGATTTTCAAAGATCTTACAAGATTTTATAATTCAGTGAAAGATTCGCCATGAATTTACAAGATAATATAATCTTAGTGAGAGATTCGCCACAATATATATATATATATATATATATATAATATATATATATATATATTATATATATATATATATATTTATATATATATATTATATATTATTATTATATATATATTATATATATATATATATAAGTGATAAAATCACTTCCCATTTTTCCTATGTATCATGGGCATTCGCCCATTTATTATACATATAAACTTATGGTGGTTCTTAAAATTTTCCCTGATGCACATGGCATGGGAGGGGTAGGCCATGTCAATCCCCTATTAAAAGTAACAAGAGACATTGGGGTGGTGGGCGCCCCTCCCAATACCTTCTAACACGTGTCCTATCACCCCGACTAAGGATGGCTATGAGCATCCAAAATGGATTGTAAATATTCTTTCCAGTTTTCTAGATCCACATCATCCCATAATTCATTGAGACAAAGTGTTACTATCTTGTCACCCAAAATTAGCTAGATAGTTAGTTGCTTTATTCCCATACCATATTAAGTGAGATGTAAAGGCATAGGGGATATTTTTTTTCAGTAATTGGATACAGGATATGAAATTGTCCAATTTCCAAACAAGAACCATTCAGGAGATTCTTAACTATTTCCATTACTAGTTACAAGTCCCCATATATTTGAAGCCTTGAGAAGCCTACCTTAAGTTCCATTGTCAACCCTATTTCCAGAACTAGGAATTATGCCATATTATTGCTTGTAAAAACATAATACATTGTGAAGACCCTTAAGAATATACACTCCCAGTGACAAAAGATTCCACCATATATAATGTGGCTAGGAATTCCTTTGGAAGCCTCATTAAAATTAATTTTCACAAAACCCATGAGGCAGGAGAGGATGGGGGGTGTAATAAAGATTGAAGGAAAAGATGCTCCAAAATGAGGAGGATTTGAGGGCTAGGAAGAAACCATATCGATATATATCTAGCATTAAGAGCATCCTAGCTTCCTGAGGGCTTACTTTCTAATCGTCCTAGGACCATGGCTCACTGATAATTATCTCCCGAATATTTTTCTTAATAAGAAGAAAGAGACAGTAAATTGTAGTGGTTTCCTCTTTAAAAATACTTCTATCCTCTCCTTCAATAAGTCCCACATGATGAAGCCTAAAGATAAATTCCAATCTCTATTAACCACTAGACTAACACCAATACCAAGCCTCTAATGCTTTATGGTTTCCACTACATCATTGAAGTTGATATCAGAGGATCCAAAACTAATTTGTATCTCTCCCTAAGTGTGATATGAATAGGTATTCAATATATTTTCCATATATTACTCCTGGTTCCAACAAATTAGGTATAATGAGGGGCCTAAATATCCTTTCATCTATTGAAAATAGCAACAAGAAATGATAAAAATAGAATCCAAAAATTCCAATTTTAATTTGTCCTTGAATTAAAATTGTGAATTAAAGTCGAATTTAGTCTCACCAGCTGCTTGGAAATAATTAATTAATTCACTATGGATTAAGTAGTTGGAGAAATTCAAGTTAGAAGTATTTATGAAGTCATGCAACAATTATCTCTTAAATTAAGGATATTATCCCTTAATTAACGAGATAAGATTGAGTTATATTTGAGTTGTAATTAGTTAGCTCAGTTTACTGAGTTAAGTCCAGTTAAATTAATTCCAAACTATTTGAGGAACTAGTTGTGAGTTATCAGTCAGTTGATGCATGCATGCACTCAACTAGTGTAGTCCAGATAACTGAAGATTCCCTCATCAAAAACTCATGCATATCTATTTTGAGAAAGACCCAATTGAGATTAAAGAAAAGGACAGTGTACTATCAGTTGTATGTGTTTTCCTATAAAGGAAACTCATCCATGTAGTCAAGGTAAGGTTCCTTGAGGATTGCACAGTTCTGACAGTGTGTTAGAGCAGTGTGTGAGAGCAGTGTTCCACTGAGTGATGAAGATCCTCCCAGAGGAACTACGCAAGGAAATAGGAGCTTGGAGGGCAGAGGAGAAGGCTTATGAGAGGCCAGGTTTTCCTGTGAGCATCTAGGAGGATTGTACTGAGAGCTGGCTAGCTGTGAGAGCTAAGGCTTTGTATAATTCTTATGTATTTCCACCTTGTATGGTAATACAGATAGTGGGGTTTTTTAGCTGAGACTTTCCCTAAAGTATTTTCATGAGTCTTGGATGATTGATTCTTCTTCTTTTGGTTATATGTGTTCAACTTGATCTTGCTCAATCTTTAAGCTTCTGTAAATTGATAGTTGAAGTAGGTTATAGTATTTTGATTTGGTATATTGCATTATCGAGTTAATCTAGAGTCAAATTTTCTATATGATCTTAGAGGTAGATTTGCAGAGAATCTGCATAATTTCTACATGGTATCAGAGCTAGCTGATCTATAGAGAAATTTCAAGATGGTATCGAAGCCTAGTTTAATGGATTTGTGAACAATATATTGAGAAGACAATTCGAAGTTTGAAGTTTGAGGTTGTAGGTGCAAACCGAATTCATATCATACTTCAATTGAGATGGGACATTATGTGACTAATTTCCCATCAAAGAAGTCGAAGAAGGGATCCTCGAAAGGATAGGAAGGTGAGGCACTAGCCTCTTAATTCGAAATGGACTTTACCCTCATCGCGTACATGGTGCCGTTGATGGTGGGTTGTGTCTATTATATTGACAGTGGAGCCTCATTCCACATGACGGGTGATAAAAGTTTATTTAGTACCTTGGATGAGAAAGACCTCAAGATGTGCATAGAGATGGGTGACAATGGAAAGTATAGTGTTTCAGGAGTGGGCATGGTTGCTTTTCGAAGGGAGAATGGAGCTCCTATCACCTTGACATATGTGAAGTATGTGCCTAGATTGAATAAGAACTTGGTATCGGTCGTGATGTTGGAGGATAAAGGCTACGATGTTGTCTTTAGTAAGGGAAAGGTTTTCCTTAGACACATCACCACAAGACAGGTGAAACACATCAATTCACGATTTCAGAACCTGTATGCTCTTGAGGTTCAATATGCATGCAAAGACTTGAGGAGCAAGGAAAATGTTAGAGACATGGTGGTTGAGAGGGAGAGTAAATTACCTCTCAACATGCAACCCTGGAAGAAGGCTCAGACAATTGTGGAGGAGCCACAATTGGACAAGTGGGTAGAGGGATCACATGTAGCCATACCTCCAGGTGTGAGGTGGGGTGATGTGAACTGATAGTCCCATGGAGGCTGAAATTGGGCAGGGTCCATTGAGAGGTTTTGTCTCATGGATCGTACCTTGCTACAAGAGCCCAAAGTACATAGTAATGGGAGGAATCAATGGGATTCATGCAGTCAAAGATCAAAGTGATAGAGGCTAGAGTAGTCAGATATTGAAGAGCACAGAGAAGGATTGGCAACAGTGCAAAAAGGCAGAGTCAGTCGAAGCGCAAAGTTTTTAGTTGACAGAGGCAATAACAGTCAGAGATTTTGATGACAGACGCATCATACTGATTCAGGTTGGATGTTTTTTTTGTTTCTAGAGTTTCTGGAGCAACAACAATAGAGAGAAGTGTTGCATGCATAACATTCCAAAGGTTCCTGAGCAAGATCAAGTTGTATTCCTTTCTTGTTGAGAGGGAGTGTTGAAAATAGCAACAAGAAATGATAAAAATAGAATCTAGAAATTCCAATTTTAATTTGTCCTTGAATTAAAATTGTGAATTAAAATCAAATTTAGCCTCACTAGCTACTTGGAAATAATTAGCTAATTCATTATGGATTAATCAGTTGGAGAAATTCAAGTTAGAAGTCTTTCTGAAGCCATGCAACAGTTATCCCTTAAATTAAGGAGATTATCCCTTAATTAAGGAGATAAGATTCAGTTATATTTGAGTTTTAGTTTGCAGGTTTCTGTGGAGTGGTTTTTGAGAAATCGAATTCGGATAATCCACAGTGTTCTTCATTATTTTTGTTGACGTTTCGAGCCTAAACCAAGACTCATCCTCAGGACTGATATACAGAGAAGAGAAAAGCGAGAGATAAATAGGGTTAAGGAGGGTTGTTGAGTATAAGCCGACCCTTTTTAATTACTCCTATTTCTTTTTTATTAATAATATTATTTGATGTATTATAAACTGCATGATTTATTTGAATATTATTGAATTATTTGAATGTATTTATAATTTATTTATCTATTTTTGTTATTTTTATTCATAATTGATTATATACTCTCACACACACCACACACACCACACACCACAACACATATATTATATATTATATTATATATTTATTATGTTATTATTGTGTTAATTTTTTTTTCTTTGGTCTGTATTTAATGATTTTTTTAAGTTTTAACTATATATATATATATATTATATATATATATATATATATATATATATATATATATATGCTTTTTTATATTTTATTATATTCAATTTTTAATTTGTATTGATTTCATTTGATTTTTATTTATTTTTATAATTATTTAAATGTATAATTTCAATATTTTTATATTTTTAATTCTTTTAATTTATTAATTTATGTTTTTATAATTTGTTTATTATTATATTTATTTATTATGTATTCCATAATTAATTATTTTTACTGATTTTCTTTATAAGTTTTAATTTATAAAAATCATATAAGTGTTATTAATGTGGGATTGGTTCTTTATAATGTTATATATTAATTTATATAATCATTTTGTGTTATTATTAATTACTATATTATTAATTAATATAATTGCTATTTTACATAGATTTACATATATATGCATGTTTTTATTATTTCATTTAGTTTTTTATTTGATTTATCACATATATTAATCCATTAATTAATTAATAATTAATTTATTATTTATTTATATTTCAACTAATAACTAAGGTTAAAATGAGAGCTTTATATTGTTGTATTTAATTAAAACAATTCATTTAAAAGTTTTTAAGGGTCTTAGGTTTAAAGGAGAAGGTCTGATTTTATGAATACTAAGAGCCCTTTTCTATCAAGCAGCTTAATATTATTGTTTATCAAAGAACCCACTAGATGAATTAAGACGCAAGGATTCAATTTTCTTAAAGACCTAAGGCGCTGGGCTGGGCTAGGGAAAGATTGACAGGGAAAGAAGAGGGGAGGAAGGGGGAGGAAGGGGAAGGGAAATTTATTCAATGGGTGAGAGAAGAGGATTCCAGTTTTTACTGATTTCCAAGCCTCCATCTCTATTAAGGTTACGGGGGTGTTTAATGATTTCAATGGCCTCTCAAACTTTCCATTTGAAATGATGTTTTTCATTTGCAATAACCTTAGTGTCCTCGAGGAATATATGGTGGTTAGTTTTACCAGCATGCTTAGCTAAAGCCGAAGAGCGAGTTCTTTCTTTACGGATATCAGCACTATGTTCCTTGAGCCTAATCTTCACAGACCTGCCAGTTTCTCCTATATATTGTTCTCCACAAGAGCAGGTGATGATATATACACCTTTTTGTTGCAGCTGTTCCTGGCTGTCCTTTACAGATTTCATTTTTTGTTTGATAGTTGATAAAGGCTTGAATGAAGTTTTGACATCCTTCTTTTTGAGAACTTTGGCTAGTTTATCAGTGACACCTTGAATGTATGGGAGATTGGCATTAGAAGTTATGGGGTTAATTGATTTGTTTGTATTGTTTCCTGACTTGGCTTTTTGAATGGCTTTGCAGATGCTTTTATTATTGTATCCTAAGTTGGAAAAAGTTCTTTTAAGGTAAGCAATCTCTTCTTCAGTGTGGTTCTCATCTGAGATTCTACAAGCTCTAGTGAAGAGGGTTTGTAATTAGTTAGCTCATTTTACTGAGTTAAGTCTAGTTAAATTAGTTCAAAACTGTTTAAGGAACTAATTGTGAGTTATCATTCAGTTGATGCATGCATGCACTCAAGTAGTGTACTCCAGATAACTGAGTATTCCCTCATCAGAAACTCATGCATTTCTATTATGCGAAAGACCCAGTTGAGATTGAAGACAAGGACATTGTATTATCAGTTGCATGTGTCTTCCTATAAAGGAAACTCATACATGCAGTCAAGGTAAGGTTCCTTGAGGATTACGCAGTTCTGACAGTGTGTTAGAGCAGTGTGTGAGAGCAGTGTTCCATTGGATGAAGGAGATCATCCCAGAGGAACTGCGCAAGGAAATAGGAGCTTGGAGGGAAGAGGAGAAGGCTTGTGAGAAGATAGGTTTGCTTGTGAGCATCAAGGAGGATTATACTGAGAGCTGGCTAGCTGTGAGAGCTAAGGCTTTGCATAACTCTTATGTATTTCCACCTTGTATGATAATACAGATAGTGGGGTTTTCTAGCTGAGGCTTTCCCCAAAGTATTTTCATGTGCCTTGGATAATTGATTCTTCTTCTTCTAGTTATATGTGTTCAGCTCGACCTTGCTCAATCTTTAAGCTTCCGCAAATTGATATTAGAAGTAGGTTATAGTATTTTGCTTTAGTATATTGCATTATCGGGTTAATCTATAGTCATATTTTCTATATGATCTTAGAGGTAGATTTGTAGAGAATTTGCATAATTTCTACATGGTATTAGAGCTAGCTGATCTATAGAGAAATTTCTACATCATCCTTATCTCTTCCCAAGTGATAACTATGTACCATCAAACCAACAAGATAAAATGGGCTACCTTAGGCCAAATTTTTTTATAATTTTACTATATTTTCAAATTTCTTATGTGATATGCTAAAATAAAAAACATGAATCTACTCTATTCATCAACGAAAACAAAAATTGATCGATGAAATTGCGAAGGAAAAAAGGAAGAATTTCAATTGCACATAACATAATAATTTTTTTGGGGAAAGCAACTCCTCAAAACCCTAGCTATCTATATTGCATTAACCAGAAGATCTAAAAATAAAATGAAATGCTTTTTCAACCCGAACAATCTCTACACAAGTACAATCTCTCTCACTGCTTCACAAACTAGCTCAAGCCAACACTTAGCCAAATCTACGGCCTGCCAAGCCCCTACTTCCTTACGCAATTCCTAAGGAAATTATCCCATATTGAATTGGTAAAATCCCTCACCACAACTACCCAATCCATCATAGCCCTTCTAGTGATTGCATGCACCATCTATACAACTTAGAAAATTATACAACTAAACTCTAATCTCAACTAGGTCTTCCTCTGAACTGACATGCATGACTTAATTTTGAGTGAATAAGCATTTATCTGATTGATCACTACACATGAATTAAATCCAATTTAATTCACTTGACCACTCACTAGTTCGTCCAATAGTTAGAACTAGTTTAACTGAATTTAACTCAGCTAAACTGAATTAAATATTTACAACTCAATAAGAAATCAACCTGAGCCCCTAAAATTTAGGGATCACTCTACATGACTCTAGATAGACTTCCAACTCGAATTTACTGAGTCAACTAAGTCAACATAACTTAGTTAGCTTCTACATGGTGCTATGAGAATAGAATTACAATTTAATTCAAGGAAAAATTAAATTAGGATTCTCTTGCTCCTATTTTTGACAAAAATTGTGCATCCAAAATTTTCTGCAAATAGGATTATATGGCATATCTTGACAGCCAGTTGCAAGAGCCTCTAATATTCCTTTAGATGAAACATAACTCTGGGTTGATATCCCCACTTGATTTTATCTTGGTCCTAAGATAGGGATATTTTCCAAATTTAAATTTCTTTGGCCAATGCGGGTCAGGAATAAAGAAATGAATGGGAGGCAGTAATCATTTGTATGCAGTTTCTCTATTTGGGAAGAAGAGTGACCATACTTATGATCCCATATTTGTTTCCATAACTATGATGCACCTTGTAATCAATTCCACCCATAATGTAGCTCCCAATGCAATATTCAAGTACTCCATATCCCTCAAACTCATCCCGCTACCAATTTAGGAAGATAGAGCTTATCCCAGACCAAAAAATACCATGTGTTGTCCTTCTTCACTCATCTCCAAATAAACTCTCTGTATAGGGAAGAAATGGATTTAAGAATCATTTTAGGGGTAGATAGAGTAGACAATTCGTAAAGTGGCAATGAAACTTGCAACACTAATTTATGAAGAGAAAATTGACTTGCCAAATTCATATAATGGAATTCCAAACTATCTAATTTGATAGAAATCCTCTGAAGAATTTTCTACCAACAAGCCAAACACAAGTAATTTTCCACCAGTGGTGCACCCAAAGAAATAGATGGGAGAGAGAATATTTTAAAGTCCAAAAGGTGAGCTAGATGTTATCGAACCATCCCAACTAGGTGTTGAAAAATTAAATATTATATTTTTCCCATTTAATGAAGGTCCCGTATGCCTCCATGAAAGCACTCAAAATAGATTTTGAATTCACTTCTTTCTTCATAATTAGTAGGGAAAATAGCAAAATATCATCTACAAATTGTTGATGGGTAACAAACAGGTCATTACCATAAAGCTAAAGACCCAGGAGTGTGGCATGATGACCTACACTTTTAGGATATCTCCCTAGGCCCTCAACCACCAAGATGAATACAAAGGGAGAGTTGGGGTCCCGTTGGTGAAGACCTCCAATAGGGTTGAAGGGAAAAGTAGGGAATCCATTAAAGAGGATAGAGTTAAAAGGGATGGAGATTGAGGATCGAATATAGGCAACCGGAGAAGGGGAAAATCTAAAGGCCCGAAGGGTGGACATAATATATTTCCAATTTAACCGATCATAATCCTTAGAGAGGTCTAGTTTGATGAACATTCTAACCCTATTTGATTTTTTCAGGGAATGGATGATCTCACGGGTGGCTACAATATCATCTAATATTTTTCTACCTTCCACAAAACCATTTTTTTCATAGGAAATATTTGTCATCATGAGAAGCTTGAGGTGATTGACAATCACAAGATGAGATCGTTTTATAGATCACATTAGAGAGAGAAATGGGATAAAACCCATTAGGATCATCAGATCTACCAAAATTGGGAATTAAATTAATAAAAGTGGCATTAAGGCTAAACCATACCTACTAAGATCAACATGATTCCTCCATAAGAGCATGCACTTTAGGCCCGAGAAATGGCCAACAGGCATGGAAGAAATTTGTGGTGAATCCATCAACACTAGGAGCGTTGTTCGAAGAAATGGACATTACTACCTCTTCCACTTCTACAAAAGATAACTCCCTAATTATGGAATCATTATGTTTTGGGAGGATGAGGTTAGGAATATGTGGCGTAATGCAACGAATAATATCTTCCCTATTTGGAGTGGGATCTAAGAGGAGGCACTAATAATACGGGACTAGTTCTTGCTCAACATCCTTGTACTGAACTAGACATTCACAATCCCAGGAAGAAAGAGAGAAAAAATTGTCATTATGTTGATGTTTGGTCATGGTCTTATGAAGAAAATTAGTGTTGTGTTCCCCTTATTTCAACCATTGCACATGACATTTATGCTTCCATAATATTTCCTCTTGATTTCTTCTTTCTTCCAATTGGTTGGGTGTAAACCCTTCTTCTCATATCAAATATTCTAATTTCCCATTAAGGATTATTTGGTGTTGAGTCTTATGCATCCATATTTCCAAGACCCATTTCTAAGTTAGAATATGATCAGACTCCTTCTCAGTCTAGTCTTTTATTTATGACTTAAATGATTTTAGCTTCAATTAGAAGTTGTTGATATGATTAACTCCCTATATTTGTATCTCCTCCCACCATCCTTTGGATTCATCTAGGAATTCAAGTTCCTAAAGCCAAAAACTCTCAAACATGAAAGATCAATTATGATGGTTTTCCTTTAGGTCCAACTTCAAATGGATTGGCAAATGGTCAGATCCAAGACCTAGGAGAGTAGTTTCTTCCATGAAAAGGTCCCTTCAAAATAAATTTTTAGACACAGAAAGTGTTCTAGTACTATCAAAACTAAGTGTTGTCCCCCTTGCCAGTTATTCTAGGCGTAGATCCCATTAATGGTATTTACATCTGTCACTTGGAGGTCATGCATTAGATCGAAAAAGTATTATGCCTCGAAATCTAGTCCCCTTATCCCCCCCGCCTTTTTTTCCTTCTATATATTTGATTAAAATAAAGTCCCCTCCCACTATTCATAGCTCATCTTGATGTATCGAACATATTATTTAAATATCTACCAAAAAACCAAATTTTGTAAAAGAATGTGTGCTCCATAAATAGATAAGAGAGAAACCATTTATTTTGAACCTATATAATGAAAATGGTCAGAAAGAATACAAAGTAAAGCCACCTGTCTTAAAAGGACAGTTCTAGAGGGTTATAAGGTATAGTGAAGCCACCAACACTACCTTTAGAATATGCTACCATTGCTTCACACGCCTTTTAGTAGCATTATGACATTGATTGAACATGCTCACAAGAGACTTTTGTTTCTTGAATCAAGAAGAACGAATATTTCTCCTTATTAA
Source organism: Pinus taeda (assembly GCA_000404065.3). Lineage (NCBI taxonomy): Eukaryota > Viridiplantae > Streptophyta > Pinopsida > Pinales > Pinaceae > Pinus > Pinus taeda. The sequence goes on from APFE030019220.1 coordinate 204,624, forward strand.
TTCTTTATCTAAGATATATTTGTTTTCCCTGGCTATTAAGGCTATGAATGTTCCAATATATGATCTCCATTACATAAGATGTTTAATGGAGGAAAACACATATGGTAACATTGTAGCATGCCTAGAATGACAATCTATTCTCCAATCCCCTGAATTGAATCTTGGTTGACCACCATCCTTTTTTATTGGTTTCTTTTTGTGTCTTTCATTTACCCTAGCTACTTGTGTCAGAATTATGAATCCATTATTCAATGATGCAACCTCTTCTCTAGCCACATATTTTTGTTTCCTCCATCTGAGATGTGTTTGAACATGGAATTGATGAAACTCAACTTCAAGAATAGAAGCAAGATCTTTATTGTGTCATTCTCTCAACGTATTTGCCAATACCTCTTCTCCATGGATCATATTTCTTATTTCCTCCTTGATTCCCATATCCACTGGTTCTTGCAATGGTGTTCCCTCTTCAAGTGATTCAAGTTAATCTTCAGTGACTTTACACTTGGCATTAGCCCCAGGTTTATTCTCATCCCTAGTCGGATCAAGATTCAGGATGTCTTCAAGTAGCTCAATGTCATCATTGGTGTTTTGTAGTGCTATGAACTTGTTTGCCTCTAGAGGTGGGTTATCCTTCGTGGTCACCTATGAATTTCTAGGGTTTCCTCATTTGGCAACCACTGTTTGAAATCCATCCAAGTTGACTCTCTAATTTTCCTATTGTTTCCCTACTTCACTAATTGGGAAATTCCTAAATAAGTGTCCATACTCATGGCACTGATAGAACTAAAATGACACATGCTCATAGTCTAAAGGCTTATTCTAGGTTTCATCTTGATAGGAGAGCTCAAAATATTTTGGGAGGCGCTAGGATATATTTATACACACAAAATTCTTGCATATGAAATATATCAACTGTGACTGATAATATAAAAAAAAATCACAAAAGATCCTATGGTGTTCCCATTACCTTCAATAATTACGAGTTCCCAGAATTCTCCAAGAACTGAGAACAATATTACCCAAATGAAAGCTGCCAAAAACTATTATTTCTTAGGGTTGTGGCACTCCTCCAAAAATTGAATGAAAAGGCCAACATTGTTATTATAGAAATAACGGATGTTTTCAAACACCTTATTTTTGTCCTCTATGCTATACCAAATAACCATAAATAAGCCTTCGGCTCTCAGCCTCAATATGCCCTTTTGGTTGCCATTTGTTTTGTATTCACTTCATCAAATATTTCTCCAAGGGCCATATCCCAACAAATTTGTAGATAAGTGCATGGAATTTCATGAATTGAATATGGCTTTCTAATGTATCAGACCAAACCTCATATTTACGGTTAGTTGTAGCATGCGAGAGGCATCTTCTTTTGAACCAAGATTTCTATTAAGCTCCCAAGATTACATTCTCTTGATTGCTTCCTTCAACATGATTTTCTCCTGACCCAGAGGCATTTGAATGATTTTCCACAGTCACATCATGCTTATAAGAGGGGTTCACACCCCTTCTTTGAGGTTTCATGAGAAAAAAAGTAGCAACAAAAGAAAAGGTTACCAAATTTGATATGAATTTTAGATGGATTTGGAATACTGCTAAAAAATTAGGGTTGGTGAAAATATTCTACACAATATAAACCCTAACCTTGCTAGAGCACTCTTTAGGTCCAAGGATTTTTTTAATGAACATCATATTAAACCTGGCACACCCATATAAATTGTATGATTGTAAATGTCAATAAGTATCAATCCACTTAAGATTATGTCTCAGATTTCTAAACTTAAAAAATCAAAATACTAAATTATACCTTTATATATTTATATAATATATATATATATATATATATATATGATTATACTCTTAGCTATGAAGATTTACCCCTTACTTTATCACAAAGATTCTTAATTTTTAAAATAGCCTTTGTTACAATACTATGGGCAATATCATGACCTATCAATACCATATGCCAAAAAAATCGTAACTCATTTCATATGACACTTGTAAATAGGGTTTGTTACAATACTATGGGCCAATATCATGGCTTATCAATACAATATGCCAAAACAATCATAACTCATTTCATATGACACTTGTTCATATGATATTTTTTCATTAACCAATTTAATTAAATAGTCAAAAAGACATATCTACTATAAAGATAAATATTAACCTTTAATTTGTGCATACTACTAAAAATATTCTAGAATATTTTGTGGAAATTGAATCCCTATTATTCATATAATAATAATTAATTAAATTGAAATTCTTAGAAACTGTATTCCAAAATAAACATGGTGATGACATAATTATTAATGTTTTAAACTTCTATATATATTAATAATTTTTTATAGTAATATTTTAATTAAAAATTAATTTATAAAAAAAAATTACAAAATAAGTTTGTATTCATTAATTATTAAATAAAAATTAATTTATAAAGGAAAAATTGCCAAATAAAATATAAAACACCAAAACATCTTTAAGGAAGGAAATTAACATGAATAGTTTAAATACAATAAAAAACAATTATAAATATTTTAATAAATATTGGTTAATTTTAAAAATTAAAATAAGGTTTATCTATCTTTAAAATTATAAAATATTATTCATATTAATAAAGAAAAAAAATTATAATTTTTGAGTTTAAATTTAAAATAAATATAAAATAATCTAGATCTATCTTAATTTTTGGATCTAACCAATTCCAAAGAATCAAATGTTTTTTGCATCTTAGAGAAGTTTATCTCTAAACACTGGTAATTTACCATGGGTTCTTCATAACTTTGGAAGCTCAAAAACCACCAATATCTTGACCAAGTCAAATTTTATCTTTAACTATCTGCAAAAAATTATTATTAAAAATAAACATTAGAATTTTTATTGTATTTATTTTTTAACATAAATTATCTTTTATTTTATTCAAATTTACCTAATTAAACAAAAAATTGATTAAAAAAAATAGATAAATATTTATATATTTTTAATAAATATTAATCAAATTGTTATAAATTGATAACTCTTCCATTTCATGAAAGTAACCCCACAATCAAAATTAAAACGAGGTCGAAAATATCACACATTGCTTTTCAACCATGCAACTAAGCCAATATTTCCTTACATGATAGTTGGCATGAAAATGACTACTTACTAGGGAGAATGACACGCAATTTAAATAAATAAATAATTAAGCATTGCAATGTTTTCACACATCATTTTGTCCATGCCCCCATTACATAAAGGCAACGAGTGAATGAAGCCACCAAGGTTCTGTAAGTGGTAATGAAGGCGTCTTTCTTTTCGATTGGACCCACCAACGTAATCGTGCCGCTCCACTATAGAGTTAGTAACGGTGAGGCTTTCAAAGACAACAGGAAAAGTTATGCAGATATGTTGGGAGCAAGTTTTTGGGATAATCTATTAAGCGAGGGGTTTGTTGAGAAGATGGGAGCATTTATTGTGAAGCTTCACAGAAAAATGGCCAAATACATCAAGCAAATGAAGAAGTAATCTATCCCATAGGCTAACTTTAGCTACGTGAACGTTAAAATAATTTATTATTCTTCTTCTTCTACTCGTCGGAATTAATAATATTAAAAATTAAT
>APFE030019220.1:231227-279360 GCA_000404065.3 Pinus taeda
TGAGTGTATTCTAAAGAGCCCAAAATTAGCCTAGAAAATAATGGAAATTCTAGCAAGATTGTGAAAAAATTCGACAAGAATTTTTAAAAATATTGGTTACAATTGTCAAACTTCATGATTTTGAGTGCCCTAAGTGTTGAATCTTTTTCTACCATCAAAAAAAACAATTCAAGCACTCCAACATTTTGAGTTTTTGAAAAAATAATTACTGGATTTTGGCAAGAAATCTACCATTTGGGCCAATTTGTGGCATTGGAATACAACACCTATATATGTGTGTGCGCGCACCCACTTGTGTGTGTATGTGTGTGTGTGTGTGTGTGTGTGTGTGTGTGTGTGTATAGATATAGATATGAAAATATATGAAAACCGAATTGATTAAGTCAACAAAATGTATGTTTAACCATTTTCTTTTGCCTATATAGGTTATCGATTCAACCCTATTGGAGAGGAAAATAAAACCAACAAATGAAAGGAACTTAACACTTTTTTAATTGCATAAATAAACAAGAAAAGTTGTAGAGATTCTACACCATGGATAAGAAGGCTTGAATTGAATAATTTTCTGAGCTTATTTCAATATTGATTAAAACTCCAGTCCACAGTTTCGTTGAATTTGTAATAGACCCTAATTGAATTTTTATGTAAAAAATATAAGATCAAGGTCATGGGACACATATTCCAAGCTGAATGGTGGGAATATATTATAGTGGGGATCATTTTCGGGTTATTTATGGCTAAGGAAATTGGCAAAGGCAAAGAGGCATTAATTGGCTTTTATTTATGAAAATAAAGGAAAATAGGAGAAAAGGTAGGTGAAGAGACACAGATTTGCATGCAAAGGAAATTAGAGGAGAAATGAAAGAAAATGAAGAAAATAGAGGCCTCAATGATAAAAAGACTTATGAGGATCAGGTGATGATTTTTGTAAGTGGAGCTTTTGTCAACTCTCATTTCATTCTTTCATACTCTTGCACACTTAGAGAATTCTTGGGGCATGGTTGGAGCACTCTTGTATTCACTTGGATTTAGGGAAATAAGGAAAAGGAAAGCATGAAATTGCAAGGAAACAGTTGGATCAACAACTACACCTGGATTGCTTGGCAAGTAACAAGTTACATGTGTTATTTCCTTGATGATTTATGGATGCATGGTATATGGATGTGATTTTTTGGTTGTGTTTTCATTGCCATGGAGTTTTTCTTGGAGTGACAGTGGTGTTAGTCTTCCCTTGTTATTTCCTAGATAAACACGGTGTTGTGGGTTTTTCCACTTTTTGTTTTCTGATTGGTGCTTAGGTTCTCGATGGTTGTGGGTTGGAACAAACGCTCTGGAAGCCATGGTATAGCTTGGGTTGAGTTACTAGTCTTGGATACTAGGTTGAGACAAACGCTCTTGAGCCCTTGGTGGGTTGAGTTACTAGTCCCTGGAGCCGGGTTGGACAAATGCTCAGGAGCCTTGGAAGGATGTGGGTTCAGTTACTAGTTCTTGGAGCCCTAGAAAGCCTAGGTAGAGACCGATCTGGTTGATGATAGTGATGAATAAATGTAGAGGTGGAGTCATTATGGTTGAGGGTTGAGGTGGTTTGGCCTAGTTTGGTTTTTTTTTGGTTTAATCCATATGATCCCACATTCATGAGTGGAATATGGTGTAGGGGTGATTAGATGAAAGAGTGATTTGGTTTAGCCTAATATATGGTCGAGTAGTACATGGAAGTCCTTGACTTAGTTAACAATTTCATGTGTTAATATGAGACATTTTCCTATTGATATTTAGGAGCATTTGTAGTGATTATGAGAGCGATAATATGGTTGAGTTGCCATAGTTTCTATGGTGGTTATTTTCTGGTTATATGATGAGTACCATCTATGGCTCTTGTCATGAATTTTTTAGCTATTGACTGGTTGATGAATGTATGGACTAATAAGTGTTGTTGCAACTATGTGGAGAGGACATAGATCCTTCTTGGTGATTCTTAAATAAATATTAGACTATTATGATTAGATATGCATTCATGACCTATAGTTTATATGTTTGCCATCTGTTTCACGGAAAGCCTGTTATGGATTAGGCGGTCTAAGTCAATTTTTTATTCAATATTGAATGTTTAGATTCATTTTCATGTTAATTATGATTCTGAAAGTCTCAGGAAATTTTGGGTAGTGGTCTCGAGGTTGACCTAAAAAGGTGGCACAATTCCTAAGACCGCATAAATCTGAACTTAAATAGGAACAAAACAGAATACAGATATAACCATAAACACAGAGTTGCAGCAAACTTAAATAGGAACACAAGATAATGAAGATATAACCATAGACACAAAGTTGAAGCAGAAATAACACTTCATTTCATTAATATCAAAGAACTTAAATATGCTTACATACAAAATAGAAATAAACTAGCTCAGTCAATGGTAGCTTATCTCTAAGAAGCGATGTGGTGGCTACATGCCTATGAACTATGTTAGAATGAGGCTCAAAGGCCTATTTATTATTGAGAAACAATGGAAAACGCTAAACATCCAATAACCTAACCCTAGGAGATGAAGCACCAAAACTATGGGCCCAGTTTGGGTAAATTGTTACATCAAATTCCCAAGGTCGTAACTTTGGCATACAATCTCTGTTTGGCTATCATAATACCTCTTTTCAAATATGTTAAAGAGGAGGGCGGAAAAAAGTTACTAATATTGATTGATACTTTTTTGGACTCTCCATTTTCCCTCAAAATGTATTTTCGTCCCTCAAAATGGCTAAGGAAGTTTAGGACCCAAAACTTTGCCAAAAATAGTTTGACGGGGAGAGTCCAAGTGGAATAGGTTAGTGGCCACCAATATCCACCTAGTCCACGCATGCTTGGAACTAAATATTTTAGGTCATAACTATTGGAAGGTAGGCTTATGAGTGCAATTATAGCCTCATAACCACATGCATGCCTTGTTGTGGGTGTGATTGTGGGCCCAAGGTTGCGAAAAAGGGTTCCAGATTAGGTTTTGGTCACCTGGGTTGGTTTTTCAGCCTATGAATGACCTTTAGTCCCTGTAGGATGTCATTGTGGTTAATTTGCAAACCCCACTTTCTTAACTGGAACTAGGAGGTCGAGTCAGGTCATAGTGACACTCATCTCATGTTTACCTTAGCAAGTTTGTGAAATTGCATAAATGTGGGAGGAGGCATTATAGTGTGGTATCTGAGATTCCAGGTTCAAATACTTGGACTAGATGGGCTAGGTGTGATTGTTATGCATGCATGTTGGTTATCGATATGTTTTCTATGCACGCATTGTGATGGTCATTGTTGTGGTCTTGTGTTGTCATGATGTTGATGTTGAGATGAATGTTATGTTGATTTCATTATATATATATATATATATATATGTATGTATATATATATATGTTGTGCCAATATGCATTGATTTTGAAGACAAGATAGCCTCCCTTAAAATTCACTAAGGTATGTTTGATTGTGTCTATATTTGGTTTATCTAACATGTAATGTTCGTAAGAATAATTTTAGAGATTAAAAGCAAAATAGTGGATTATGGTTCACATGAATCTCCTTATATATTATATGAGAAGAAAAGATATGAGTACTCTCCTGACATAGCAGACACCTTGATAAGTTTAAAGGCATAAATCAGGAGTTGCAAAGAAGATAATGATAGGATCATTCAATCATAGGAAAGACCTGTCAAAGCCTAGGAAAAGTAAGCATAAGTTAATGTAGTGATCCTTTAGAGTTTATCATATTTGTAGAGACAAGGACAACCACGGGTTAGTTATGGATAGGAGGAAAGGAGTAATGGATCTTATTGTAGCAGGTCTCATGGAGGACACAAGTTGGACAAGGATGACATAGTCAAAGGTGGCAGATGAATGGATACACTTGACAGGAGAGGTAGTGGTTATGGGTTCTATTCTAGTTCTGGATCAGAGAGGCAACATGGTCATCATCGTTGTCATCCTTATAGGAAGATTGGGAATTAGTACTTGTTCAATGAATCTAAGAAATTGAAACCTTCTACATTTGATGGAGAGATGAAGAAATGGGAAGAAGCAGAAGCAGAAGCATGGATGTCTTATGATGAAGAAGTTCTTTGAGTTTCATGATTACACAAAGAATATGAAATCCAAGATAGTTATTTTCAGTCTTAAGGGAAAAGTGGGCATCTGGTGGGAAGATGTGAAGCATGTTAGGGGCATCAGGATAGACGAGTTGATTCGGCATTAGCTCAAAATACTCTTCAAAAAGAAGTACTTGTTGGAGAGATACTATGATGGTAAGGCTAAGGAGTTCTACGAATTGCAGATGGGTTCCATGACAGATGAAGAGTATATGACTAAGTTTTTGGAGCTATTGAGGTATGTACCATATCTTAAGAATGAGAAGACAAAGGTTCAACTATTCATTAGTGTATTTCCATTAGCATTTAAGGATCAAATTGAGTATGATGAGCCTCGGACATTGAAAGAAGTAATTGGGAAGTTCAAACATTGTTATGAGCAATCTAATCATAAATAGGAACCTAAGCAGGATTAGAAAGGTAATGAAAATACTAAAGGAACGCGGGATAAGAAGTGAAGAAGACCTCAGGATATAGGTAACAAGGAGAATGCAACATTCTACAAGAAATTCAATGTAGTTGACAAAGAACAAAGATTTTAGTCTGAGAAGAAAAAGGGTGAGCGTAGGAGGCTTTTGCAGTGTTAGAATTGTGGCAATGATCATCGTAGGAGAGATTTTCCATAGAATCAGTGTAGAATACCTCATATTTATAGTGCTCAGGAAGCACATATAGTTGGAGGTGTTGGATAGAGTTTTCCTCGGATTTATGCATGTTTGGATAATAGGCAGGCTTATCATCAAGAATCTATTGTCGAGATGGGAGGTAATCTTTGTGATCAATTTGTTTATATTTTGATTGAACTTGGATCTAACTATAATTATATCAGTCCTAACTTGGTGTATAAGTGTTGGTTGAATAAAGAAGTGCATGTGGAATCTTAGTTGGTGCAGTTGCCTACAAGTACCAAGAAAAGAGTTCATCATTGGGTGAGATGTTGTGCATTTGTGTTGAACAACATGTCTACATCAACACATATAAATGTGCTTTCATTGGGATCATACAATATGATTTTCGATATGGATTGGTTGTATATTCACGGGACTAAGGTATATTTATATGATAAGAATAGTGGGTTCCTAGATGATGTTGGAGAGAGAAGAATCTTGTAGGGTAATAAGAAGCCTACATTAGTGAGAATGGTTACAGCTATGCTATAAAATCACAATAGCAGGAAAGGGTATGTATTGTTTGTAGTTCATATTTCTAGTGACAAAGGGAAGGATGTTCAGGATGTTGAATTCTTGAAGATGTATTTGGTTTTGCAGCAGTTTCTGGATGTATTTCCATCAAAGATTTCATATTTACCACCTCATAAGGAAGTGGATTTTTTCCATTGAGTTGATGCCAAGAGCAACACAACCATCAAAGTCACCATACATGGTGAGAAGATTAAGGAAATGCGCTATAAGGGATACTTTAGGCCAAGTGTGTTGCCTTGGGGTGCACCAATATTGTTTGTGAAGAAGAAGGATGGTACTTTCAGGTTGTGCATTTACTACAGGTAATTGAACAAGGTGACGATCAAGAATAGGTATCATTTGCTGAAGATTGATGACTTGTTTGACTAGTTGAAGGGAGCAATAGTGTTCCCGAATATTTACCTGAGATTAGGATATCATCATGTACGCATCAAAGAAGGGGAAATCTACAAAACCACATTTTGTACCAAGTATGGGAATTATGAGTTTGTAGTAGTTCCTTATGGTCTTAATAATGCTCTAAGTACTTTCATGCATTTGATGAATAGTGTGTTGTGTCCTTATCTAGAAAATTTTTTAATAGTATTCATTGATGACATTGATATATTCTAAGAATGAGGAAGAGCATGCATAACATCTAGCAGCAACGTTAAAATTGTAGAGAGAGCATCAATTGTATACCAAGCTTAGAAAGTGTAGATTCTTTCATACAAAATTTAATTAGTTGGAACATGTTGTTTCCAAGGAAGGTATAGGAGTGGACCCAGAAAATATCAGAGCTATCATGGAGTGGGCAGCTCCTAGGAATGTGGATAAGGTTAGATCATTCATGGGACTAATAGTGTGGTATAGGTCGTTCATCAGGAACTTCTCACGTATTGCCTCTCCTTGTAAACTTTTGTTGTGAAAAGGAAATAAGCTTGAATTAAATAAGGAGTGTGCAACTAGTTTTGAGCATATGAAGCATTTTCTTATAAATGCTTTGGTTTTGAAGATTGTAGATCCTAACAAAAAAAAATTGGTATGTACATATTCTTGCAAGAGAGGACGTGGTGGAGACTTGATGCAGGAAGCACAACTAGTATGCTATGATTCAAGGAAGTTTAATGATAAGGAGCATAACTACATGACTCATGATATTGAGTTGGAAGCTATCATTCATTCCTTTAATATGTAGAGAAATTATCTTCTTGTAGGGAGGTTTGTCTTGATGAGTGATCACAGTGGGTTGAGGTACTTGTTCGACCACTCCAATCTAAATGTTAAGCAACCTAGATGGTTGGATACTCTTAATGAGTGTGATTTGAGATCAGGTACATTAAGGGAAACGAGAATAAGGTTGTAGATTCTCTTAGTAGAAGAGTGAAAGTCAATCACATTGCAATAGTAAGTTATTATCAGGAATACTCGCAGGATCGAATCTTCCAGGTAGGACAACAGTAAGTTATTATCAGGCATACTCGCAGGAGCGAATCTTGTAGGCAGGACAACATCATGATAAGTATCAACAGTTGAGGTACATATTACAACAATAGGGTGAAGTTGATAAGGATGAGGAGTGTTATTTCATAATAGATGGCTTGGTCAGATTTAGGAATAGGATGTATGTACTAGATGAAAGTGAGCTCAAGAAGCTTATATTGAGGGAGTTTCATGTCAATCCATATTCAGGTCACCTGTAATATTAGAAGACATTGACAACAATTAAGAAATTCTATCATTGGCTAAACTTGAAGAGAGAGGTGGTTGAATTGGTTGTGAGATGTTTGGATTGTCAGCAGGTAAAAGTAGAGTGTAAGCATTGAGGTGGTTTATTGCAGCCAACTCCAATTCCAAAGTGAAAATGGGAGGTCATTTCCATGGACCATGGTCTTTTTTAAGGATTTAATATCTTTCATATATATAATACTATAGATGACTATCCTAGTTTGAAAATTCATATGTGTCGAATGTAGGAAAATATTCAATAAAAAACATGTAATTTATTATGATTGATTAGAGACTTCCATAGTTTTTCATATTGTTAGAGATTTCTCGAATAAAATTGTATAACATGTGTGATCTATCCAACATTACACAGTGTTATTCTTGAAATCTCTAAGAATATGACAAATTGTGGAAGTCTCTAATTATTCATAATGAGCCTCTATGGAGGGGCACATCTCAAAGAGATAAGATTTTTTGAGAAGTTGTGCATTAAGGTCCAAAAATGAGTTGTTGATTTGGCCTTTCTCAAGCAATGTAAAGAAGTTGGAATCTTTTCATCATTCACCCATCTCCATTTTCCACAAAAAAGTACAAAAATATCTGGCAAAAAACTTTAGCGAAATCAACATGGCCATCCTCCATGTTGAAATTCAATTTTCCAAGTATGAGCTCAATATTCCTTCTTGAAAAAATTTATCTTTTCATATCAATCTTGTTTCCTACATTTGTGTTGATTTTTTGTCTTTCATAGATCATCGTTCATTTCCTTTTGCTATTGAAGATTTTCATTCTTCCTCTAAAATTCAAATTCAGAAATTTAATCGCCTGCAATCCTCTCATCGCTATTTTTTTCAACTGAAAATCCCATCTAGTCAAGGCTTTCAAATCTAATGGCTATTCCTTTGCCTATATCTCTTAATCTCTCCAATCTATTGCTCACCCAAAACCCAAAAAGTCGGACCCCTCTTCCTCTTGTGGCCTTGCAACCCTCCCTTACGTCAAAGGGACCATAGATCTTATTGCTAATATTGTGGCTAAGAGAAGCATAAAAACTGTATTTAGAGCCCACAAAACCCTAAAATAATTGTTCTGATAGGCCAAAGACATTTTAGATCTCATGTAGGGATCAAGGGTTTACAAAATTCCTTGTTCTTATGGTAAATCTTACATTGGTCAAACAAGTCGACCTTTCAAAGCATGCCTCAAGGAGCACACTGTTGACACCAACCACAACCATCTTAAGAAGTTATAGTTGAACAATCTAATAAGTGCAAGCACTTAATTTGTTTCGATCAATCAAAAATCATAGCTTTTGCACCATTCTACAACTCTCATATTATTCGAGAAGCCCTCGAAATCGAGAAGAACCCTAATAACTTTAATAGGGAGGATAGTTATAGGCTCAGCCAATCCTAGAACCCCATCATCCACCATTTCACCCATTGAATCTTAATCTATCCCTGACGACCCTCTTCCTCCTCTTTATCCTTCCCTTCATCTGAAAGTTTTTGATGGCCATGTTTTAGAATCTTTATCTATAATTACTCTCTTCATCTTATTTTATAATAACCCTTACCTCTCTTTCTTCTCACTTTATTTCTTAACATTTCACGCTTTACTCCTTTTTATCCACTTTCATCCTTATCTCATTTACCTCCCTTTATTATTTATTTTATATTCCTCGTTTAATCCTTAGCATCTCTCCTAACCATATTGTTGACCATGGACTTTGCATTTTGAATGTTTTGTTGATCCCTTTCCCATTTCATTTCTAATTTATAATATAATCATAATAGATTTAGATGGACCCATTTTTCATTAATTATATTGAATTTCATATCTTTCATTTAATCCTTACTATTCATAATAAAATTTCTATTTCTTAAATAATTCTTAATTTTCTATTAAAAATAAAAGTCTTATTTCAAAACGTTTTTACTATTTTAATTTTTCAAAAATTACCAAATCATAATCATTATTGGTCAAATATGGTTTATTAATTTAATTCAAATAAAGTTTGGTCTCAAACATTTGGTCAAATATTATTTATTTAATTTTTTGACCGTTAATCCAACAATCAATAATTGTTTTCTATAAAAAGGCTACCCAACATTCGTTTATCCTTAAGGCTCTTTGTGGTCTATGATGATGGATATAGTTACCATTTGAAACATTGGATAGATCACACATGTTACACAGTGTTATTCTAGAAATCTCTAAAAGCGTAATTTATTATTAGAATTGATATTTTTTTTGGAAAATATCATCCATTTAATCATATATATGTAAAAAGTACGCATTTTTTAAAAAAATTGGCGAATATTGTTTTCATAAAATGTCGAAAAAATAACCCGTTTGTTAAATTTCACCCCTAAAGCTTTCCCTATCGACTTCATTATAGGTTTATAGAGGACATCGAGATAGCATGATTCCATCATGGTTATGGTTGATGGGTTAAGTAAGGTAGCTCATTTCATTGCAGTTAAGTCTATGAAATCAACTAGCGAGGTGGCTTAGTTTTTATCAGGGAGATCATGAGATTGCATGTTGTTCCCAAAAATATTGTATTTGAAAGAGATGCCAAGTTCACTTCCAGGTTTTGGAAGAAGTTGTTTGCAGGTTTGGGGACAGAGTTGGCTTTCAGTATAGCTTATCATCCATATACATATGGATAGACAGAGAGGGTCAACTAGATTCTTAATGATATGTTGAGGATGTATGTTATGCATCAACAATGAATGTGGGAAGAGTATCTTCCATCGGTAGTGATTAGCCTCGATATTGCAACAAGAATGCTGCAACTCCCTAGGCTACCAACTTTAATTTTCAACCTGGGGTTCGTACAAACTTAAGAGGTATCATCACTATATGTGTAGAATACAATGTGTCCTTCCTTTAATGTCATGAAGTAATGGAGTTAATTTAATAAAATCGGATCCTAAACTAATTGCTGAAAATGAAATGCTCGAAATGGAAACCTTAACCTATTGCAACAAAAAAATACAAGAAAAGAAACCTATTCTAATTGCATAAATTAAATCTCATTAAGTAAATTCCAATAATTACATTTCAAAGATTTTAGGTCCATTAATAGAGTTCATTGGATGTGGCAATCATCACTGTATTATCCATTTCATAAATTTGTCCATTAGCCCAAATCACTGAAATGTTTTGCATGGGTAAAGAGGCAAGTCCTAAGTGGTCTTTAGTCTTCCCTAATGATTGATTTAGAGTCTCTAGGTCTTGATTCAACCCTAAGGGATAAAAATCAATATTCTTGAGCGAATATGGGCAAGTATATACATGTTGGAAGGCTGCTACAAGAGATCCTTTACTTACTATAGGGAACTGCAGATTTACTATAGGAAGCTATAATTCACGGACTGACCAATAAAATCAAATCCAAATTGGATGGGAATTTTTATTTATTTATTGACTATGATGTCTTAGGTATCCATTCCAACTGGAATAACTCAAAAACACCTTTCTTAACCCATGCTAAAAAATAGCATAAAATTACTAGTCTAAAATCTAGAAATTCAAGAACTAGTGAGCTAGTAAATATATTAAATGTCTAACATAATCATGTGAAAATCCAATGGGGTAAATTTTTTTATTAAATATGATTTTTTGTAATTTAATTCAAGTGGAATCAAATGAATTGAATCTCTATAATTTTCTTAAAAATAGCATAAATTTATTGTTACTTTCCACAAGAGACTTCCAGAAATCTAGATTGAATAAGCAAACTAATCTAAATAGCTCAATGATTAGTATGACCTTACAAAGATATTCCAAATATGAAATTATTCTTTTGATCTTGCCAAATAACTTACTTCAACCATTTAACCCAATCCTACAACAAGAAATCATCAATACTAAATGTAGAAATAGGAAAAAACAAGAACAAGAGATGCATGTGAATAAGAACTGAAAGGAAGAAGAATAAATGATACAAAAGGACTTTGAGGCTCTTGGGATGGCCAAGCCCAAGGAAAATTAGATTCCTATGAATAATACCAAGATTTACAAGCTGAACATGGCACCAATATTCATTATTTCCGTCAATACAATTACATCCCTGCAAGAAATGACAATGGAACTACAAAAATATGAGTTCACTCCATAAGAAGACTAAGAAAAATCCACCCCTAGAGGCAAAATTAGACTTGGTACTTATAAAAAATGATTAAGAATGGTTCCCCATGAAAGGAGGAAGATTTACCCACCAAAATCCCTTAATTAGTGGATTTGGTTCCCAAAACTAGGAATCTGCATTAAATGACACGGAACACATTCCTAGATTTTCTCAATCATTGCAGCTCCAAAATATGTGCAATTATTTCACAATATCTTCTTGATTTATTATTCAATATTTATCCTCCTGTAGTAGGGAGTAAGTACCTAAATTATCTCTTGCTCCAAATCTTCATAATCTACCCAATATTCTCACAATATTCCACAAAAATAGATAATATTAGACACAAAAATGCAATTATCCATAAAAATTCATAATGAACATACTAAAGTTAAAATAAAATTATCTAATGAAAAAAAAGAGGTTTAATGTGTTGAAGGATGGTCATATGGGCCTTAATTTGTGTCTAATTTAGAGGCCCATCATACCCCCTGTTGAAAGTATTGATCATCGTTTGAGCAACTGTTGGGCATGGAATCCCCCCACGGCATGTTTTGGGGCTCAAAGCCCAAGTTTTGAGTGGATATCGTTGTAAAGGTCCACGAATTGTGGGCACGAAATGTATGTTAGAGTCATAGGTTTGTTTGCCCTAGGTTTGAATGTAATGTCGGCCTACCCATGGTCCACGAACCATGGGATTGTATAAATATAATGAGGCTCTAAGTTGTAAAGACATCTAATCTAAGAATGCATGGAATAGAAACAAGTCTAATGGATTGAGTCGTAAGTGTTGAAGTGTGTCTTGAGTCATAGAGTAGGAAAAGGGCTCTGTAGTTGAGTGCGTAGAGGCCTACCAGAGTCCGTAGTTGAGTGCGTAGACCCCTGCAGCTGAGTGCATAGGGCAGAGTCAAGTCTGTAATTAGAGAAGAGATTAATAAAGAAAGGTTTTCTTACCAATTCTTTGTATCTATTCTGAGATATTACATGTTTGATATCATTTGCAAATTTACAATTTCCTTACTGTGCGCACTTGTATGAACTGTTAATATTGTTAAGTATAACTGAAATCATATAGATAAGCTAAGTTAATCAACTAATATTGGATTACTGGTAAGGACTTGGGTAATAACACTGTTCAGCCCTCGAGTAGGGTTACGCAAAGGAAGCATCTCAAGCTACGAGGTACGGGTAAGTGCATGTAGCGACATGTGTGCAGGATCCAACCGCGGACCACTTGAACCCATCAGACATCTCTAGGGTGCAAAAACCTAGTTCTAGCACCCTCCCATACTACTTCGAGTGAGACCTCAGTCTATGCTCACAACCTATTGCCAAAAGGTCCAGTAGTACTAAGATTTGTTTGGCTAAATTACCTCCGAACCTAGGTCAGGCCCCAACAAGCCAACAAATGGTTCCATTCTCGGGATCGGGATCTGCATAAGGGATGTCTGTCATGTCACTGGAATCTGATGAAGAAAGAAATTGAAGGGTGGTTGGATAGAAATATTCACGAGTTCGCGACGCAGGAAAATAGAAATCCACGAGTATCAAAGGAACAGTGGTTAAAGTGCTACTTATATATGGAAATCCATGAAATTTTCTTTGCATCCTTCCCCTCTAAGTTGTATGAGTGGATCATGATGCTAACAGACAGTCAGGGAAGGTGTAGGCTCGACAAATAGATTGTGTGGACTCCAGAGTTCGTGCATAGACTAGAGGCATCAGAAGATAAGATCGCGCGCTATGTGGACTATTGGCTCGATTGAATTATAGGAATGTTTATCACTGAGTTTGCGATAGATACTTCAGTCAGCTACAGCAAGGTGGAACGACGCTTCTTCAAAAGAACACGAGGTAAGTACATTAAATCTTTGAACACTTGGATTAAAATGATATTGTGTGAAAAGTGGGTTATGCGAATAAATTGATGTTTGGGGCTATGTGAAGTGGGAGGATCTATAGAAATGAAGGTAGTGCAGAAATCGAAACTAGTCCCTTGATTTCACCTCGGCGAGAAAGAGAGGAAGAGCTCATGAAAGTTTCACCAAGAGGTTTGATCAGTCTGATAAGGTAGAAAATTCCACACATACCACCTCCACCTACACCACCAACAGTCTCACCATATTCACCTCCATCTCCGCCCACACCACCTCCGCCACCACCATAGTTCAATATGGTGAGTGCGATAAAATTACCGGTATTCAGAGGAGTAGAGAATGAAGATCCAGACCAATTTTGGTTCGTGGTAAAAGCTATATGGGAAGCACAAGGAGTTTTGGATGACTATATAAAGAAGGTAGTGTTGGTAAGTGTGTTGCAATATCATGCACTAACATTGTACATTAAGCATTCTAATGACCATCCAAACACAGGGATCACAGATATCCAAACTGCACTGAACAGGGAATTTAGCAGGCCAAAATTGGGTACAAAATCAATTATTGGATTTAAGGAAATCATGACGTTGTCAACCAAGACCCTATGGGATCTAGATCAGAGACTGAAGAGTATGATTCACGAAGCCAACATGACCTTGATGGATGGATAGCACCGTGCATGGTTTGTAGCATCACTAATGTTGCATTTAGGGATGATGTTGTCACAGTAGAAGTTATCCACCTAGGCCAAAGCTTTGGAGATTGCAATGAGACTGCACGAGACCCCAATACAAGATCTTGGCCTAGGATTCCAACAAATCCATGTGTAAGTACAAAATTTGTGTCTAGAAATGTAGAGTTTGAAATAGGACAGAACAACTTGGCCAGAGGTGTGTGCAGAGGTATGGTGCATAAAATGCAAAGGCCAGGGGCATGACAAGGACCATTGTCCAGCCTTCGCGAACTACTTGGCAGGAGGAGGGCCGACGCCACTAAGATCAGAGACACAAGCAAGACCAAGAGCGACACCTACACTATGGTGCACGATTTGTTAGATAGGAGGAAAACATGCTACGGATAATTGTCATCTCTTGCAGAAGTATACACAGACATCCCATCAATTGTTCTGTAATTTTTGTAGGTTGATAGGCCTTGATGAGCGCACCTGTAGAAGTTATGAACTGATGATGGATCATAATCCTACCTATAGAGTGCACATCAAAACGCGAACCCTTAATCCAAATTTAGGGATGGCGAGTGCTGGATTTCAGGGATGCGGACACGGTCGTGGAAAGGGACCAGGAAGGGGTCGTGAACAACAGATTTGTTACAATTGCGCAGGGTCAGGGAATTATGCCCATGATTGTACAAATCTGACGAAAGCATCATGTTTATATTGGACTCAATTTGATCATGAGACAGAGGACTCCCTACGCTGATAGCGAGGCTACATGATAAAGGGATATCCTAGCCTCCCCTGACTAAGAATTTGCAAATGATGAGATATGAGCCGATGAAGAGGACCTGAATATAAACATCGTACTCCGAAGTGGTATCATGACAGTAGATGACAAGGGAAAGCAACCCGAAGAAAGTTCTTGGGTTTGTAAGGCTCCTACAAAGGAACCAGAGTTCAATTTGGAGCACGCGAAGGAGACATCCATGGAAGCTAAGAAGAGTTTCACAGAGGCCTCCACTTCAAGTAGTAAGGATCAACTAGAGCCAGAGATGGATCCTTCAATGCTCACTACCTTTCTGGAGACATGCATGAAGCTGCTGCGCGATAGCAAGTCTGTGAAGGGACTGTAAGAACTCATCACTAGGTGCACTGGGTTAGGAGAACCGCGCGTAGTCGGAAAGCTCAGAAAACATACATCATGAATAGGAAGGGAAATGAGATTGACTGCACAAATCGGGTAGTATGAAATGGATCAAGTAATTCAGGATCTAGGATCAGACATGAATGTACTACCAAAGCAGACATGGGAGTGCGTGGGTAGGCCCATGTTGCAATGGTCCCCTATTCAATTGCGAATGGTGAACTAGCAGAAAATCCTACCGATGGGAAGATTGTAGGGAATAATGATAGACATCGAAGGTGCGAGCGCGCTCTCATATTTTGAAGTGATAGAGATTGTCGATGAGACAAATCACTATCTCGCACTACTAGGAATTGATTGGACCACTAATATGAATGGAGTGATAAATCTAAAGCAGCACAAAATGATTTTTGACAAAAAGTCACTTTACGTAGTGGTACCTTTAGACCCTGCGGGAGGATCGTGCTACACAAAGCCCATGCATGGTGATGAGCTAGATTATATCTACAAGATAACAACTCGGGAATAGGATTGGGTAAATCCTACAGCCGATGGTAGGATTTCGTGGAAGCGCGAAAGTTCCTGCACATCAGATACGAATAAGGAAACAAAATGATGGCGGAACCAGTTACACGAGGTAACCATGCTCAATTGCAACATGATGGTAAGATCAGTGTGTTGCATGATAACAGAGGTAAGGGATCTGCCTATGTATGACAGGCTGATAGTAGTGGATGAATTCCTGAACAAATTTGAAAGCAAAGTTCCATAACAATATTGGTTTGATGCTATAAAATGGGCACTGTCACAAATGAACACTTTGAAGATATAATCCACTTTTTGACCATAGGGATCGTGCTGAAGGAATACTTCATCCAATAGAAGAAGGAATTGGTGGTGCAAGCGGTGTATTTTTCTGTCATTGTGGGGCACCTATATAAAATGCACAATGATGAGATATTACGAAGATACGTACCTAAATTTGAACAAAGTCAAATCCTCATGAAAGCACATGGGGGTGCTACAGGAGGACACTATGCAGGACGAGCAATTGCACAAAATATTCTCTGCGCAGGGTTGTGGTGGCCAACCCTACACCAAGATTCGAAAGCACACTGTAAGGCCTGCGATATATGTCAAAGGACTAGAAAACCATCACGGAGGGATGAGATGCCATTAAATCCACAGGTGACACTACAACCATTCGAGAAATGGGCAATCGACTTTGTAGGACCAATCAAACCTCAGGGAAAGATGGGCGCACGGTACATCATCACCACAACGGAGTACCTGACATGATGGGCAGAGGCGCAAGTGGTCAAAGATTGCACAGCCGCTACGGCTGCAAAGTTTTTGTTTGAAAATGTGTTGAGTCAATTTGGATATTTGAAAATATTAATGAGTGATCATAGAACAAATTTTCTGAATGAAACCATCAGCATGCTCATAGAAGAATTCCAGGTGTATCATCAGAAAAGTACACCATACCTCCCACAAGCCAATGGGACTATAGAAGCTTTCAACAAAACACTGGAGACTACGCTGACCAAAGTGTGCAACGTGCAATGAAACGATTGGGACCTACACGTACCATCCGTGCTATGGGTTTACAGGACAACGTGCAAGAAACTGACAGGACAGACACCTTTTCAGTTAGTTTACGGCATGGAAGTTGTCATGCCGATGGAATATATCGTACCTAGTCTGCGAATAATAGCACTCACAGGGATGACGGACTATGAAGCTCTGGAGGAAAGGCTTGCATAATTGGAAGAACTTGAGGAAGAATGGTTTTTGGATGGGTTTCATCAGCAGGTACAGAAGCAGCGTGAAAAATCCTGGCACGACCACCATATCGAGTTGCGCACCTTCAAGGTAAATGACATAGTGTTGCTGTATCACAGTAAGTATGAAAAAAATTTAGGAAAATTCAAAATGCATTGGATAGGACCTTATGTGGTTAAGGAGGTCACAGATGGAGGCGCAGTCCATCTAGTCAAACTAAATGGAGAACCCTTCCCAGGAAAATTAAATGGCAGCCACTTGAAGCTCTACATGGGTGGACCGACTATCTAACTAGCCAGCCGAAGCACACTCTTCGTGCTCCAAGTTGTTGGACAAAGGCACGGGACTATAAACATACGCAACAGATGTCGGTACAGATGTAAGGAAACAATTCAGCCACAAAGGTCTCACAACAGAGGATGCAATACATTCAGTAAGCAGCGGCATAGTGCGCTGCCGACATCAGCCCAGTTCATGGATAATTGGAGAAACTCCATGCCAAGATCGCCGTGTGGACAGAGTGACTCGAGGGTGAGTCACGATGTTTGTGTTGGGGGCCTGTTGGGCATGGAATCCCCCCACGACATGTTTTGGGGCTCAAAGCCCAAGTTTTGAGTTGATATTGTAAATCTCCACGAATTACGGGTGTGAAATGTATGTTAGAGTCATAGAGTTATCTGCCCTAGGTTTGAATGTAATGTCGGCCTACCCATGGTCTGTGGACCATGGGATTATATAAATAGAGTGAGGCTCTAAGTTGTAAAGACATCTAATCTAAGAAAGCACGGAATAGAAACAAGTCTAAGGGATTGAGTCGTAAGTGTCAAAGTGTGTCTTAAGTCATAGAGTAGGAAAAAGGCTTTGCAGCTGAGTGCACAGAAGCCTAGTAGAGTCTGCAGCTAAGTGTGTGGACCCCTGCAGCTGAGTGCGTAGAAGCCTAGTAGAGTCTGCAACTGAGTGCGCAAACCCCTGCAGCTAAGTGCGCTAGGTGGAGTTGAGTCTGTAATCAGAGAAGAGATTAATAAAGAAAGGTTTTGTTACCAATTATGTGTATCTATTCTAAGTTATTACATGTTTGATATCATTTGTGAATATACTATTTCTTTATTACGCGCACTTGTTTGAACAGTGAATATTGTTAAGTATAACTGAAAGCATACAAATAAGCTAATTTAATCTAATATTGGATTACTAGTAAGGACTTGGGTAATAACACTATTTGGCCCCCGAGTAGGGCTACACGAAGGCGGCATCTCAGAATACAAGGTACCGGTAAGTGCGCGCAATGACATGCGTGCAAGGTCGAACCGCGGACCACCTGAACCCATCAGACATCTCTAGGGTGAAGAAACCTGGTTCTAGCACCCTCCCATACTACTTCGGGTGATACCTCAGTCCGCGCTCTACGGACTGTTGCCAAAAGGGACAATAGTACTAGGATTTGTTTGGCTAAATCACCTCTGAACCTAGGTCAAGCCCCAACAAGCCAACAAATGGTTTCGGTGCTGGGACTGGGATCTGCATAAGGGATGTTTGATGGCATGTCACTGGAATCTGATGAAGAAAGAAATTGAAGGGTGGTTGGATAGAAATATTCACGAGTTCACGGTGTAGGAAAACAGAAATCCACGAGTATCAAAGGAAAAGTGGTTAGAGTGCTACTTATATATGGAAATCCATGAAATTTTCTTTGCATCCTCCCCCTCTGAGTTGTATGAGTGGATCGCAAAGCTAGCAGATAGTCAGAGAAGCTATAGGCTCGACAAACCAATTGTGTGGACTCCATAATTGGTGCACAAACTAGAATCATCGGAAGATAAGATCGCACGCACTGTGGACCATTGGCTCGATTGAATTATAGGAGGGTTTATCACGGAGTTCGCGGTAGATAATTTAATAAGCTATAGTGAGGCAGAACGACGCTTCCTCAAAAGACCGTGAGGTAAGTACATTAAATCTTTGAACACTTGGATTAATATGCTATTGTATGAAAAGTGGGTTATGCAAATAAATTGATGTTGGGGGCTACACGAAGTGGGAGGATCTATAGAAACGAAGGTAGTGCAGAAATAGAAACTAGCCCCTTGATTTCCCCTCGGTGAGAAAGTGAGGAAGAGCTCATGAAAGTTTCACCAAGAAGTGTGATCAGTCTAATAAGGAAATGAATTCCATGCATACCACCTCCACCTAGACCACCACCAATCTCATCATCTTCACCTCCATCTCCACCCACACCGCCTCCACCACCACCCCATTTCAATATGGTCAACATGATAAAATCACCGGTATTTAGAGTAGGGAATGAAGATCCGGACCAATTTTGGTTCTTGGTAAAAGTTGTATGGGAAGCACAAGGAGTCGTGGATGACAATATAAAGAAGGTAATGCTAGTAAGCACGTTCCAGGATCACGCACTAACATGATGGTACATTAAACATTCTAATGACCATCCAAACAAGTGGATCACAGATATCCAGGCTACATTGAATAGGGAATTTAGCAGGCCAAAATCGGAGACACAATCGATTATTGGATTTAAGGAAATTGTGATGCTGCCAGGTGAGACCCCATGGGATCTAGATCAGAGACTGAAGAGTATGATTCATGAAGCCAACATGACCTTGATGGATGGACAACATCGCGCATGGTTTGTAGTGTCAGTAATGTCGCATTTAAGGATGGCATTGTCAAAGTAGAAGTTATCCACCCAGGCCGAAGCTTTGAAGATTGCAATGAGATGGCACAAGACCCCAATACAAGATCCTGGCCTGGGACTCCAACAAATCCTTGTGCAACTACAAAATTTATGTCTAGAAATGTAGAGTTTGAAATAGGGCAGGACAACTCGACCAGAGGTGCGCGAGGATGTATGGTGCATAAAATGCAAAGGCCAGGGGCATGACAAGGACCATTGTCCAGTCTTCGCGAACTACTTGGCAGGAGGAGGGTTGATGCCATTAAGACCAGAGGCACAAGTAGGACCGAGTGTGGAAATGGCACTATGGTGCACGATTTTTCAAATAGGAGGAAAACATGCTACGTATAATTGTCATCTCTTGTAGAAGTATACATAGATGTCCCAACAATTGTTCTATAAACGTAGGTTAGTAGTTCGTGATGAGCGCACTCATAGAAGTTATGAACTCATGATGGATTAGACTCCTACCTGCAGAGTGCAGACTGAAACATGAGCCCTTGATCCAAATGTAGGGATGGCACGCATTGGATCTCAGGGGTAAGGACAGGGTCAAGGTGGAATGGGATAGGAAGGGGTCGTAGATAGCTGATTTGTTACAATTGTGGAGGGTTGAGGCTATATGTCTGTGATTGTACAAATTTGACGAGAGCACCATGTTTATATTGTACTTAATTTGATCATGAGATGGAGGACTACCCTACACTGATAGTGAAGTTGTGTGATAAATGGATACTCCAGCCTCCCTCGACAAAAATTTGCAAATGATGAGGTATGACCCATGCAAAGAGGACCCAAATGTAAACATCATACTCTGAAGTGGTATCACTACAGGAGATGACAAGGGAAAGCAAACCAAAGAAAGTGCTTGGGTTTGCAAGGCTCCTACAAAGGAACCAGAGTTCAATTTTGAGCACGCAAAGGAGACATTCATGGAAGCTAAGAAAATCTTCATGGAGGCCTCCACTTTAGGTAGTAAGGATCAACTAGAGCCGGAGATGGATCCTTCAATGCTTACTACCTTTTTGGAGACATGCATGAAGCTGCTGCGCGACAGTAAGGTTGTGAAGGGACTGCAAGAACTCATCATTAGGTGTGTTGGTTCAGGAGAACCATGTGTAGTCTGGAAGTTCAGAAAACATACATCGCAAATAGGAAGGGAAATGAGATTGATTGTGCAAGTTGGGGAGTATGAAATGGATTAAGTAATTTTGGATCTAGGATCAGACGCGAATGTATTTCCAAAGCATACATGGGAGAACATGGGTAGGCCTATGTTGCAATGGTACCCTATTCAATTGTGAATGGTGAACCAGCAGAAGATCCTATTGATGGGAAAATTGTAGAGAATAACGGTAGACATCAAAGGTGCGAGCGTGCTTGTATATTTCGAAGTGATAGAGATTTTCGATGATATCAATCCCTATCCCATGCTACTAGGAATTGATTAGGCCACTGACATGAATGGAGTTATAAATCTAAAGAAGCATAAAATGATTTTTGAGAAAAAGTCACTGCGCCTAGCAGTACCTTTAGACCCTATGGAAGGATCACGCTATATAGAGCCCATGCACGACGATGAGCTAGACTGTATCTAGAAGATAACCACTTGGGAACAGGATTGGGTAAATCCTATAGTAGATGGAAGGATTTCGTGGGACTACGAAAGCTCTCGCACATCAAATTCGAATGAGGAAACAAAATGATGGCAGAACCAGTTACACGAGGTAACCACGCTCAATTGTAGCGTGATGGTAAGATCAGTGTGCTGCGTGACAACAGAGGTAAGGGATCTGCCTATGTATGACAAGATGACAACGATGGATGAATTCCTAAACAAATTTGAAATCAAAGTGTTAGGAAAGCAGCAGTTCAATGCTCTGAAATGGGCACTGTCATAGACAGACACTTCAAAGATATAACCCACTTTCTGACCACAAGGACTACGCCGAATGAGTACTTCGTCCAACAGAAGAAGGAATTGGTGGTGCGTGCGGTAGGTTTTTCTATCATTGTGGGGCACCTATATAAAATGGGCAATGATGAGATATTGTGAAGATACGTACCTAAATTTGAACAAAGTAAGATCCTCACGGAAGCACATGGGGGCACTGCAGGAGGACACTATGCAAGATGAACAACTGCACAAAATATTCTCCATGCAGGGTTGTGGTGGCCAACCCTACACCAGTATTCAAAAGCACATTGTAAGGCTTGTGATGTATGTCAAAGGATTGGAAAACCATCACGGAGGGACGAGATGGCATTAAATCCACAGATGACACTACAGTCATTCGAGAAATGGGCAATCGACTTTGTGGGACCACTCAAACCTCAGGGAAAGACAGGCGCACGCTACATCATCACTGCAACAGAGTACCTAACACGATGGGCAAAGGCGTAGCCAGTAAAAGATTGCATGGCCACTATAGCTACAAATTTTTTGTTTGAAAACGTGATGAACTGATTTGGCTATCTGAAAATCTTAATGAGTGATCACAGAAAAAAATTTCTGAAAAAAACCATCAGCATGCTCACAGAGGAATTCCAGGTGTATCATTAGAAAATTACATTGTACCACCCACAAGCCAATGGGACTGTAGAAGCTTTCAACAAAATACTGGAGACTGCGCTGACAAAAGTGTTTAACACGCAGCAAAATGATTGGGACCTGCGCGTACCTGTCATGCTATGGGCTTATAGGACAACGTGTAAGAAACTGACAAGACAGACACCCTTCCAGTTAGTTTATGGCATGGAAGCTGTCATGCCGATGGAATATATCATACCTAGTCTTCGAATAACAACACTCACATGGATGACGGACCGCGAAGCTCTGGAGGAAAGGCTCACGCAATTGGAAGAACTTGAGGAAGAACGGTTTCTAGCTGGGTTTCATTAGTAGGTACAAAAGCAGCGTGAAAAAGCCTGGCACGACTACAATATCAAGTTGCACACCTTCAAGGTAAATGACTTAGTGCTACTATATGACAGTAAGTTTACAAAATTTCCTAGAAAATTCAAAATGTTGGGACCATATGTGGTTAAGGAGGTCACAGATGGAGGCACGGTTTAGCTAGTCAAACTAAATGGAGAACTCTTCCCAGGAAAAGTAAATGGTAGCCACTTGAAGCCCTACACGAGTGGGCTGGCTATCTGACTAGCCGACCAAAGCACAATCTTTGTGCTCCGAGGAGTTGAACAAAGGCACGAGAATATAAACATGCGCAATAGATGTTGGTACAAATGTAAGGAAACAATCTACCCTCGGAGGTCTCAGAACAGAGGATGTAAGAGATTCAGCAAGCAATGGTGCAGTGCGCTGCCGACATCAGCCCAATTCATGGATAGTTGGAGGGACTCTGTGCCAAGATCGTCGTGCCAACAGAGTGATTCGAGGGTGAGTCATGATGTTTGTGTTGGGGGTCTGTTGGGCATGGAATCCTCCCATGACATGTTTTGGGGCTCAAAGCCCAAGTTTTGAGTTGATATTGTTGTAAAGCTACATGAATTGCAGGCGCGAAATGCATGTTAGAGTCATAGGGTTGTTCGCCCTAGGTTTGAATGTATTGTCTGCCTACCCGTGGTCTGAGGACCATGGGATTGTATAAATAGAGCAAGGCTCTAAGTTGTAAAGACATCTAATCTAAGAAATAATGGAATAGAAACCAGCGTAATGGATTGATTCGTAAGTGTCGAAGTGTGTCTTGTGTCATAGAGTAGGAAAAATGCTCTCCGACTAAATGCACAAAGGCATAGTAGAGTCTCCAGTTGAGTGCACTAACCCCTACAGCTGAGTGAGCAGGGCGGATTTGAGTCTGTAATCAGAGAAGAGATTAATAAAGAAAGGTTTTGTTACCAATTCTGTGTATCTGTTCTGAGTTATTACATGTTGGATATCATTTGCGAATATACTATTTCTTTACTACATGCACTTGTATGAACAATGAATATTGTTAAGTATAACTGAAAGCATGCAGATAAGCTAATTTAATCAACTAATATTGGATTACTACTAAGGACTTGAGTAATAACATTGTTCGGCCCCCGAGTAGGGCTGTGTGAAGGCATCATCTTAGGATGTGAGGTATGAGTAAGTGCGTGTAGCGACATGCGCGCAACGTCGAATTGCAGACCACTTGAACCCATTAGACATCTATAGGGTGTGGAAACCTAGTTCTAGCACTCTCCCATACTACATCAGGTGAGACCTTAGTCCGTGCTCTGAGACTATTGTCGAAAGGGGCAGTAGTACCAGGATTTGTTTGGCTAAATCACCTTTGAACCTAGGTCAGGCCCCAACAAACCAACAACAACTTAGTGACCTTATTGTGCTTCATTCATGGCCCTAATGGCCTCTCTCTTGTGCATTCCTCAGCCCTTTCTCTTAAGAATCTTGCTTGTAAGTTTTGCAAGGACAAACATAAAAATGTATTTGTTATTTTCATCATTGTTTAACAATCTTTCAACCAAAAAGGACATAACTTTCCTCTTTGCAAGTGAACTATGTTGGCTTGTAGATCCATTTCATTCATAACCTCTCCCTTGAAACCTTCATTCCATTTTCACTCATTTTTCCAAAACTATTTGTGCATAGAAAAATCACAGTGTTTCTTACGACCATTGACCTACCTTCTTCCCCTTATTCAACACGGGTTCTTGAATATCTTTTAGTTTGGCAAGGTCTTCCACATCTTTTTCCAACGTCCTGCTAACTTTTCGACCATTTGCACACCTCTAAAAGCTTCAAAACACATTTAGATGAGAACTAGGACATCCTATAGTAATTCCTATAGTAACTACATGAAATCCTATAGCAATTCTTGCAATAACTACAGAAAACCTTGCAACAACTTGTTTAAACCTATTTTGAGTAGAAATGGTAGTCTGAGCTTAGGGTAGGCCCCCAACTTTAATTCCATGCCTTTCTCCCCTTTTTATAACATGTTTTAGGCCTTGGACAAAAGCTAGAAGAGACTAGAGACCTCTTGGAAAACCCCTCTTAATCACTGTAGTTTGAGTTCTATTTTTATGGTGAATTCCTTCTTGCCTTTTGTTGCCTTATTCTTATCTTTTGTGGCCTAGATGATTGCCTAATGGCCTTAGAGTTCTCTGTTTTGATTAGGTCTCTCTTAGGCACTACCATTTTCTGTTTTAGCACAATTTGTTCCTTTCTTCCTTATTGTAGTAGCATTCTGCCTTCCTGTAGCATTCATGCCTTCTCTTTCAAGGTCTTCTAACTGTGTGGGAGTGATGAGAAATGATGTAGAGAGTTTGGAGGATAATGCTAGGGCTCAGAGGGAGTAGTGTAGGTCTTTGGGAATGGAAAGGATGTGCTCTCTGTGTGTTTTCTTCAAGAAATTTTCAGGGTGAGACAGAGTGTAGAGTTTTTTCTTGAAAAATATTAATTTTTTTCTTATGAAATGACATCAACGAATGATGGATAAATAGTTTATATGAATTTGATGGAGGGTTTGGAGTGTTGTGGTGACTTTGCCTTTGCAAAAAATTTCTCTTTTAACTATTGTTCCCATTTCTCGAAATCACCACCCTTCCAAATTTGTTTTTTCCACATTGTATAGTGAAGGAGTTAGCTGTGTTAACTAGTTGAAGGTAGTTGAGACTGCTGACCCATACTTAGCTTATAAAACCTCATCTCTCATGCATTGACAACAAATTTCTAACTATAATATGCTTAAGAGAAGAGGTCAAGAATATTGCATACCTATACCTACCTGATGGTTGTTGGAGAGGCATGCATGTTGCTACTAAGTTGATGATCAATCGATGGTCCTCTGGAGGTGATAATTTCCTTTGTTTGCTTTTTCACAAGTCTTCATAGCTTACTGATTCTAAACCTTTGTCTTTTAGTTAACGTGAGCAAGTTATCTTAGTCAAATCTGGCAATCTTGGAGTGTTGGGTTGGGCCATGGGTGATCTAGGTGGATATTGGTAGCCACCCACCTACTCCACTTGGATCCCCACCATTGTTTCTTTCAATTTTTCTGTTTCGTTATTTGTAGCACAATTTACTATTTTGGCAGTTTTTCAGGTCCTGAACTTCTGGAGCCGTTTCGAGGCCCTAAATGATTTTTTTTGGGAAAAACGGGGCGAACATGAGGAATTGATCAATTTTAGCCATTAAAAAATTTTAGTCCTCAGGTAGATATTTCTAATGAGGTATTGTGCACATCAAAATAGAGATCGTATGCCAAAGTTATGACCCCAAGAAGTTGATGTACCAATTTACCCAAACGAGGCCCATAATTTGGCGCTTAATCTCCTAGGGTTATGTTTTTGGATGTTTATGGTTTTCCATTGTTTCTAAATAATAAATAGACCTTCGACCCCATTGTAGCATAGTTCAAAAGAATGTAACCACCACATCTCTTCTCAGAGATAAGTTATCATCCCCCGAGCTAGTCTTATTTCCATTCTGTTTGTAAGCATATTTCAGTATTTGTTATTAATGAAATGAAGTGTTATTTATGCTAAATCTCTATATTGATGGTTATATCTTTAATTGGTTTCGTTCTTGTTTAAATCTAGATCAGTGGTATCAGAGCAGTTTTCTCTTTCTCTATTTTTGTTTGCATGCCCCCAATGAAGTTGGGATATAAGGGGTTAGGGCTTGAACTAGTCAAACCTTTACAAGACCACCCTCACAAATCCTGATGGCCTCCCATGGTGGATGAAAAGAAATATGAGGGGGCAGGAGATCCTATCAAAATCTTACTCGAAGAAGTTCTCGAGTGATAAAGGAACATGATGATGGACAACTTTTCCAAAATCATTCAACGACTACCTAAGGGTGACGCATCTACTTCTAGCAGCTACTATGGAAGTGCCACACCCTTTAAGGTACAAGTTAACTTTGAAATTCCCATATTTGAGGGTCAAATAGATGTAGACATCATTGATAAATGGTAAAATCTGCTAGAGGGAGATTTTTTTGTTCATGATTTTTCCAGGCAGGAAAAGATCACTTTTGCAATTCTCAAAGCGCCCCTCACATCAAGGACTGGTGGAAAACCCATTGCGAGTAGAAGGATGAAAATATGGCCTCATTGTTGTCAGCTGCACCCACTTGGTATTCATTCTGGGATGCCATCACGGAGTAGTACTACCCTATCAGAAGCTATGAGGATAAATACATAAAGTGGACCACGCTGTGGTAGGGAAAGGACCAAGATGTGCCAACGTTTACCAATATTTTTCATACCTTTCGCACAAAGTTGGGTATCAAGGATTCTGAGCAGAATTTGGTACTCAAATACCGTGGTTGCCTACACAAGAACATACAAGATGAGATGAAGTTCCTGGACATCTCCTCGCTTGGCACAGCGTACTAATACAATGTCAAGATCGAGCAGAAGTTTAAACAAAAGAAGTGATACTTTGGATCTATGAATCCGAAGAACAAAGGACAAAGCCAAGGCAAGGTGACCCAAGACATCCCGTTGAAGTTGCAAGAAAATAACACCACCATGAAGTCAAATAAGGACACAGGAAAGTGGTGTGAGTTCCATAAGAGCCCCACTCAGAATGCAAGTGAGTGTCAGGCCAAGCAGTCGCTGGTGGCCAAGTTGAAGGCTTCAAAGTCAGATGTATGTTCCGACCCTGAGTCAAAACCTGGCAAGAGGAATGATAAAGGGAAGCATATTATTGATGTGGAGCCTAGTGCCATTGTTTCCACCGCCAAGATTGAGAAGAATGAGCTCGAAGATCTAGAGGAGGGGGATCGTCTCTTCCACTCACAAATGTGGGTGAAAGGTTCGCCGCTACAATTCATTTTCGATAGTGGTGGCTAAAAGAACCTCATTTCAGTAGAGGTCATGAAGCTATTGGGCTTCTTGATCATACCACACCTACAACCATATAGCATCGGGGGGCTTCACCAAGGACAAGATCTCCAAGTGAGCTAGCATTGTCACCTTCCCTAGAGCATCAGGCCCTTCATAGATGAGGTATTGTGTGATGTTGTTCCTCTCAACATTTTTAATGTATTATTAGTAAAACCCTACTTGTGGAAGCGACATGATGTATATGAATCTAGACCTCACTCTGTGATTATTTCTTTAGGTAATACATTATACAAGATACTGGAGGTAGCCCCACCTACCGCCACCTCTTTCATCGTTGCTAAGAAATGCAGCAAGATCATCTCACAAACTAGGAAATTTATTTTCTTTCTAGTTCACTCTCAAAGTAAGGGAAGATTGTAGCCTCATCCATGGCCCCCAGGAAGGGTTCCTCCACGCAGCAGAAGTAGGTAGTTATGGTCACAAGGACACCTTCTCCTCACCCATAGGGGTACCATTACACTGGCAAGTCAAGCATTCGTTCGATCTGACTCCCGGAGCACCTCTACCCAACGGGCCAATATATCGCAGCTCCATTGTGGAAAATTTCAAGTACAAGTAGCAATATAATCAACATTGGATAACATGCAAGTTTCAAGTGGGTGATAAAGTTTGGCTGCATTTTCAAAAATAACACCTTGTTAGAACCCATCAAAAGCTCAGACCACTATGATGTGGTCTTTACACCATTACCAAGGTTGTGGGAGACAGTGCTCTGGAGTGCAACATTCCCCCATTACTTTTCTTGCAACTAGTGTTCAATGTGGACCACCTTCGACCATACTTCCAACCATTACTAGACACATCAAAGTTTATAGAACAACTCACCAGGGACCAAGTTTAGCAGAAGTTTCCCAATCTCATGAACGCACTCAATACAATGGGGACCATTGCTTCCCGAGGGGGGAGGAATGATCTAGGTGGATTTTTGTGGCCATCTACCTACTCCACTTGGACCCCAACAACTTTTTATTTTAGTTTTTCATTTTCCTTATTTATAGCACAATTTACTATTTTTGGCAGTTGTTCGAGTCCTAAACTTCCAAAGCCATTTTGGGGACCTAAACGATTTTTTTTTGGGAAACTTAGGGCTAACATGGGGCGATGATTGATGTTTTCCATTCAAAAGTTGTATTCCTCAGATATAACTTTCTAACGAGGTATTGTGCATGTCAAATAGAGATCGTATGCGAAAGTTACAACCTCGGTAAGTTGATGTATCAATTTACCCAAACGGGGCCCATAGTTGGTCACTTCATCTCTTAGGGTTAGGGTTTGCATTTTTAGGGTTGTACATTGTTTCTCAATAATAAATAGGCATTCTAGCCTCATTGTAACACAATTCAAAGGCATATAGCTGCCACATCTCTTCTTAGAGATAAGCTACCATCGCCCGAGCTAGTCTTATTGCCATTTTGTTTGTAAGCATATTTAAGTATTTGTTATTAATGAAATGAAGTGTTATTTATGTTGCATCATTGCATTTATGGTTATATATGTAATTGGTTGCATTCTTGTTTAAATCTGGGTCAATGGGTGATGTTCACCTTCCCCACACTATTCACAACTATCATACCCCTTACCAACACTTCATTTCACCTTCCCTACCTTCTTATAGACTTCAGCTAGTTTCCTGTAGAAAACCAAAACATCTTGTAGTAAACTAGGACATCTTGTAGTAACTACAAGAAACCATGTAGCAGCCTATTTAAACCCATATCTGCTAACTAGTATACCGGATTGACCTAAAAAAAATTAGCATGTTACCATCATCATTGTGCACCTCCCCATAAAAACAATTTGGCTAATGGATACATGAATCTCGAGGAAAAATAAAAATGGTTGTAAGTGATGGAGGTTGATTTCTCAAATATTGTGCACTAGAATTTGCTGAAATTTCTTGGTCATGTTACCATCATCCATATGCATCTCCCTATGAAACAACTTTATAAATGGATGCACGAATCGAGAAAATTCCAAAATGGATGTAGGTGATGGAGATCAATTTCCCAAAAAATGTGCATTGGAATTTTTTGAGCTCACTTGGGAATGTTACTATCATCCATATGCATCACCCCCTGAAAAATCTTGGCAAACATATGCATGGTTTTCGAGATATGACCAAAATAATTTTCTTCTCTATTTATTTTTGTTTCCTGTAGTGATTCAGAATAGGAAGGAAAATGAGTGGTAAAAGTTTGGGAATGATGAGCGGATGGTGGATATAGATTAGGGTGATAGATTGGCATGACCTTGGTCCTGTTAGAGCATTTGAGCAAAGAAGGAGAAAGTCAAAATTTGACTTCTTTTGACTAGGCTTGTGATCAACTTTTCTTTTGGTGGCCAACTTGTTTTTGTTTCTTGTAGAGGTTGGAAAGCACCTGCATTCATCAAAGAGAGATACATGGAGCAAATATTTTTATTTTTTTCATTTTGTTTTTCCTCTTCTAGGCCTACTAGCCGCCTCAATGAGGTTTTCAACTAGTAGGTCTATCTAGGCGCCTCAAAAGAGGTTTTCACCTAGGATCTTTTATTTTTCTCGTTTTTTCTCTTTTTTCCAACCCATTGACCTCTTCATGGAGGTTTTAAATAAATGAGCTAATCTCAAATGCCTCAAAGGACATTTTCACTTCAGATTTTATTTTTTTCTCTTATTTTTCATCTTTTATTTCTTTTCCTATCCTACTCTACTTGAAAAAAATCAAAATCATTTTCAAGTGTAGGAATACTTCCAATGAAGGCAAGTGCACATCAAAATGAGAGATAAACTAATGTATAGGCTTGAAATATATGCTTTGATAGGTACCTAAATATAAGAGACCAAATGCTTTGACTTTGATCATGTCAAGCACAGTTGAAGAAGATATTATTGTTGCAACTTAGTAACTGTCTGGAACCATATTTCAATATAGTTGTGATGCCCCTGGTCCACTTGCTAATTTGGATCATCTTGGATATCTTCTTCTTCCATGAAATTCAGATATTCTTCTTTTTTCTAATTATTCTCTTGAACACATAGAGGATCTAATGGTAAACATGAGGGAACTTTCCTAATCTCTAATTCTGATGTCTGTTCTTCGTCATGTGCAGCCCATGATTCTTTGGTCTTCTCATTTGAATCTTCTTTTTCCGCATGTTTTCCTTCAATGATATTAAGAGAATCTCTTTTTTCTAATACTCTTCATGAGCTAAGATGAATACCATTTATATCAAGAGATGATTTTTGGATGTGTTGTACCTCGGCATTGTAAGTGGGTTGAGCTATTTCATTATGTGGGTTCGGAAATGGTGGTACAGGTTGTTGAATGCGAGTGGATATTTGAGATGGATGTGGTTGGGGTTGTGGTGGAGGTTAATGGTAACTATAACATGGATTTGAGTATGTAGGATATTGAGGAAAATATTGAGGATATTATGGATGGCTCCCATAAGTTACTTGCCAACCTTGTTGCAAAGATTGGTTTTGGGGTTGAGATGGCCAAGGTTGTCAAGGAAAGGGTGTGTTACAATTACTTTGAGATGGATGTGCATTAGCTTGAAATGGTGAATTAGGCTCTTGTATCATATCAAGTTGAATAGGCTGCCATGGTCCTCATGGAGTTACATAACATAGTTGCATTGGAAATTGAATTTCTTCATTGTCCTCTTGGTAAACTTCCTTCGAACTTAGTAATGAGGGACAATATTTAACATCATGTGATTTTACATGGACAACGCAGATATCAACATCTTATTTTTTCTCATTTTGTATTCTTAGCATTTCTACTTGTTCACTTAGATTGCTAAGAATTTCGATTTTAAACTTATCAAGAAAATTTCCAAGCTCAACTTGACTTACTGATCTTGATGTCAATTGAATTACTCTTGCCCTTTATCTTGATATGTGTTTGCATGTTTCAAAAATTTCTTCAAATGATAATTGGTATCCATCAGCTCTACTCATGAGATCAAGGAGATCAATCCACTCATCCCTAATTATTCTAAGTAAGAGGATTTTTAGTGTGTCAGATCCTAAATGATGTAGTTTTTCCCTCTTAACATTACACATGAACCTCTCTATTATATCCTCTAGACTCTAATATTATTTTCTATTCATTCTAAATATTTCTTCTTTAAGATCGTGATCTTGATATTTTTCTAGAAATATCTTTTGCGTCTCACTCCATGATCTTATTGAATTAGTCCCTAAACTCATGAACCATTTAAGAGCTCTATCCTTCAATGTTGTTGGAAATAATCTCAATTTTTGAGTGTTTAGTAACTAACCATAAGATTCACAAACAATTTCAAATTCAAAGAGAAAGGTTTATGGGTTATTTGACCTTAGACCATGAAATTTTGGAAGAAAATATGAGGGGATGTTCTTCATGTGCACACTACCATCAGTATCTTGAATGACAAATATGAGAGGATCTTCCTCATTGTCATCATCTCCATCCATTTTTTCTAAATTATTTTTCATATCTTCTTCTTCTACCTAAAAAAGTGGATGGTGATGTGGCTCTTACCCCACCATGTGATCAAATGGCGCGGTGGGTTGGTGTTGGAGATTTTTTTTGTTTTTATGATTGAATGAAAACACTAATGCAATGCACTTTTCTTCTTTTGAAAGTAAATATGCCTAATGCAAATATTTTTTGTTTTTCCAAAAATTAAAAAGAAATAAATCAACTAGGGAAGAAAACACTTCATACTTTGACAGCTCCCCGACTATGATGCCAAAAAGTGATGAACCTCGGTATTGCAACAAGAACACTGCAACTCCCAAGGCTACCAACTTTAATTATCAACCCGAGGTTCATAAAAACTTAAGAGGTATCGGCACTATATGTGCAACATATAGTGTGTCCTTCCTTTGATCTCATGATGTAATGGACTGAATGTAATAAAATCAGATCCTAAACTAATTGCATAAAATGAAATTCTCGAAATGGAAACCTTAACCTATGGCAAGAAAGAAAATACAAGGAAAGAATCCTATTCTAATTTCATAAAGTAAATCTCATGAAATAAATGTAAATCATTAATTTTCAAAGAGTTTAGGTCTAGGTCCATTAACAGAGTTCATTGGATGTGGGAATCATCATTGTATTATCCATTTCATAAATTTGTCCATTAGCCCAATCACTGAAATGTTTTGCATGGGTAAAGAGGCAAGTCCTTAGTGGCATTTAGTCTTACATAATAATTGATTTAGAGCCTAGGGGGCTTAATTCAACCCTAAGGGGAAATAACCAAGCTTATTGGATGAATCTACTCAAGTATATACATGTTGGAATGATGCTACAAGAGATATTGTAGTTACTACAGGAAATTGTAGATTTACTATAGGAAAATATAATTCACCAAATGAACAAGAAAATGAAATCAAAATTGGATGGGAAATTTTTTTTTATTGACTAGGATTTCTTAGGTCTCCACTCCAAGTGGAATCACTCAAAAATACCTCTGTTAATCCATGTTAAAAATTAACATAAAGTTACTAGTCTAAAATCTAGAAATTCGAGAACTAGTGAGCTAGTAAATCTATGAAATGCCTAACCTAATTGAGTGAAAATGAAATGGGGTAAAAACAATTCATTAAATAGATTTTTTTTGTGATATAATTCAAGTGGTATCAACTCAATTGACGCTCATTAGCATGTTCTAAACAATAGCATAAATGTATTGTTATTTGCCAAAAGGGACTTCTAGAAATCTAGATGTGGGAATAAGAAAACTAATCCAAGTTGCTCAATGATTACTATGACCTTCCAAATATGTTCTAAGGATGAAATGATTCTTGTTATCCTAAAAAATAACTTACTTCAACCATTTAGCCCAATCCTACAACAAGAAATCATCAATACTAAATGTAGAAGTTGGAAAAAACAAGAACAAGAGATGCATGTGAATAAGAAGTGAAAGGGAGAAGAGTAAATGACACGAAAGGACTTTGAGGCAACTGGGATGGCCAATCCTAAGGAAACTCAAAGTATTATGAAGAAAACCAAGATTTAGAGGCTGAACATGCCACCAACCTTCATTATTTCCGTCAATATAATTACATCCCTACAAGAAATGAAAATGGAGTTGCAAAAATATGAGTTATCTCCACAAGAATACTAAACAAAATCCACCCCTAGAATAAAATTTGACTTGGTACTTATAAAAAATGATTAGGAAGCATTCCCCATGAAATGAGGAAGATTTCCCCACCAAAATCCTTTAATTAGTGGATATGGTTCTCAATACTAGGAATTACATTAAATAACAGGGAACACATTCCTAGTTTTTCTCAATCATTGGAGCTCCAGAATCTGTGCAATTATTTCAGAATATCTTCTCGATTTATTATTTAACACTAATTCTCATGTAGTAGGGAGAAAATACCTAAATTATCTCCTCCTCCAAATATTCATAATCTACCTAATATTCTCACAATATTCCACAAAAACAAATAATATTAGGCATAAATATGCAATTATCCATAAATCTTCCTAATGAACATATTAAAGTTAAAAATACATTATCTAATGCAAAATAGAGGTTTAATGTGCTGAAGGATGGTCATATGGGCCTTAATTTATGTCTAATTTAGAGGCCCATCAGGTAGAGTTTGCATATAATAATGGGTATCAAGAGTCTTTAAAGATGAGTCCATTTGAGGCATTTTATGGGCAGAGTTGCAGTACTCCTATGAGCTAGAGTGATCTAGTGAATAGGGTATTGGTTAGACTGGATATGTTGGAAGATATGAAACATAAAATGCAAGTTATTAAGAGGAATTTGAAGGTAGCATTGGATAGGTAGAAGAGTTATGCATATCAACACAGGGTATTTAAGTATTTTCGGGTTGGGAAACATGTGTACTTGTGCATCAAAGCCAAGAGAAGATCCTTGAGGATTGGGTCATGTGCCAAGTTGGCACCTCAGTATTGTGGAAGTGTTGAGATTCTTTAGAGGATTGGACCAGTGGCCTACTCACTTGCACTGCCTCTGATAATGAATGTCCATGATGTTTTCCATGTTTCATTAATTAAGAGATATGTGCAGGATGTTGATCATATGATTGATTGTTTTATATTGCAGGTGGAACCAAAGGGAGAATTCCATCAAGAACCACAATTCATATTACAGTGGAAATAGATCATGCTTTGGAACAAAGCAATTGAGCAGGTTAAAGTGCAATGGAAACACTTTGGGCCTGATGAAGATACATGGGAGATGGTTAATCAGATGTGGGATTTATATCCTTCATTAGTTGTTGGTTTGAGAAAATGATTTTTTGGTATATATATATGTATATATATGTGTGTGTGTGTGTGTGTGTGTGTGTGTGTGTGTATGTGTTTGTGTGTGTTTGTGTGTGTATGTGTGTGTGTGTATATATATATATATATTATATATATATATTATAGAGAGAGAGAGAGAGAGAGAGAGAGAGAGAGAGATGGATGTTGTTGTAGATACTACAATGATGTGTGTTATAAAGCTCCAATAAGTGGTATGATTTTCATTTTTGTTATTTTGGTCATCACTTGCAATAGCTTGTCATTGTAAGTACTACATCAAGTTATGTTATAAAGCTCCATGGGTAGTATGCTTTTTTTTCAGCAGTTTGTTCGTCATAGGTGTCACTGAACACTGAGCACGGTGTTCCCCCAATGGGGAGGGGTTTGTAACATCCCTTGGTTGATTTTCCATGTAACAAATATAATACCAAGGTCATGGGACACATATTCCAGGCTGAATGGTGGGAAGATATGATAGTGGGGTTCACTTTCAGTTTATTGATGGCTAAGTAAATTGGCAAAGGAATTGAAAAAGGAAAAGAGGCTTTAATTCGAATTTGTTTATGAAAATAAAGGAAAAGAAGAGAAAATGAAGGTGAAGAGACATAGCTTTTAATGCAAAGAGAATTAGAGAAAAAAAAATGAAAATGAAGGAAATAGATGCCTCAATGATAAAAAGGCTTATGAGGATCAATTTCTAGCTTTTGTTAGTGGAGCATTTGTCAACTCTCATTTCATTCTCTCATTCTCTCATACTCTTGCACACTTAGAGAATTCTTGGAGCATTCTTGTATTCACTTGGATTTGGAGAAAGAAGGCAAGGGTAAGTAAGAAATCACAAGGAAATAGTTGGATCAACAACTACAACTAGATTTCTTGGTGGGTGAGAGGTTTCATGTGTGATTTCCTTGCTGATTTATGGGCGCATGGTATATGCATGTGATTTTATGGTTATGTGTTTTCATTGGCATGGATTTTTTCCTAGAGAGACAGTAGTTTTAGGCTTGCCTTACCATATGGTGTTGTGGGTTTTTCCACTTGTTGTTTTCTTATTGCTTTTGAGGTTCCCGATGGCTCTAGGTTGGAACAAATGCTCTAGAATACCTTGAATAGCTTGGGTTGAGTTACTAGTCTTGCAGCCTAGGTTGGGACAAACACTTGAACCTTGGTGGGTTGAGTTACTAGTCCCTAGAGCTGGGTTGGAAAAATTCTTTGTAGCCTTGGAAGGTTGTGGGTTGAGTTACTAGTTCATGGAGCCCTAGACAACTTGGGTAGATATCAATACGGTTGATGTTAGTGATGTTCAATTGTAGAGGGGAATCATTGTGGTAAAGGTTTGAGGTGGTTTGGCCTCTAAAAGACTTGGTTTTGTTTTGTTTTGGTTCAATCCATATGATCCCACATTCATGCTTGGAATATGGTGCATGTTTTAGCCCAATCTATGGCCAGGTGGTACATGGAAGTCCCTGACTTGGTTAGAATTTTCATATGTTAGTATGAGACATTTTCCTATCGTGATCTATGAGAATTTGTAGTGATTATATTGGTGATATTATGGTTGATTTGTCATGGTTCCTATGTTATTTATTTCTTGGTTATATGATGTGTACATTCTATGGATCTTATCATGAATTATTTAGTTATTGAATGGTTGATGAATGTATGGAATGTAGAAATTCCTTGTAGATTCAAATAGCTTATGTAATATGTTAAATAAAAAGACTTGAATCTACTCTACTCATCAACAGAAACAATTAATCGATCGAGAAGTCACAAAACATGAGACAAGATTTGATCACATAAGCTCATAGATTTATCTAAAGGGAAAGCTTGTTGCTCAAAACCCCTTCCTATATGTATTGCATTAGATCTTCAAAATTGAGAAGAAAATACAATGCTTGTTCATCTTGAACAATCTTTACACAAGTATAATCTATCTCATTGCCTCACAAGATGACTTTGGCCAATACTTAACCAATTATGTTGCCTTCCAAGATCCTATTTCCTTCTGTTATTTCTCAAGGAATTAGCCCCCTATTAATTAGGGAAATCCCCATCCCGAATTGCATAATTCCTAAAGGCTCTTCATTGACTGCATGCACCACCTATACAACTTGGAAAATTATACAATTGATAGTACACTACCCTTGAAGTCCAATCTCAACTAGGTAACTTGAACTTCATGCATGCATGAGTTAATTATGGTTGATTTATCAATTAACTAGTTTAACACATGAAGCTGCACCCCACTAATTGGAACTAGTTTAACTGACAATAACTCAGTTTAGTTGAATTAAATTATTACAACTTGAATTAAACTTAAACTAGGCCCCTAAAATTTAGGAACCACTGTACATGACTCAAGTTAAGCACTTAACTTGAATTAACTTAGCCAAGTAAGTGAGATCAACTTAGTTAACTCATTCTTGTTGTCTTGTGATGTGGAATTACAATTTTATATTAATTTAATTCAAGGGAAAATTAAATCAAGATTTTCTTATTGCCATTTTCAAGACTCCCTCTCAACAATAAATGAATTATCTTCTACCCCGATTTTGCCTCTATCGAACTTGAATTTTCATTTTCAAAATGTCTTTGTCAAAATATTTGCATCTTGTTCCTATGTAAGAATGTACTCCAACAACACGATTCTCCTCTGAACACAATCTCGTAGATGGTGATACTGGACGTCAATATGCTTGGATCGATCATGAAAAAAGACATTCTTAGAGAGTTTGAGAAAACTCTAGTTGTCACAATAAATCACTATAGGATCCACCATCTGACCAAATAACCTAAAAAGAATCTTCCTCATCAAGATAGCTTCACAAGCTCCTTAACTAGCAGCCATGTACTCTGCTTCTACTAAACTGAGTGCAACAGATCTCTGCTTAATGTTGTACCAAGAAACTACTACTGACCCAATACTAAATATGCTTCATGATGTGCTCATCAATTATGATGGACTACTCACCTAATATGTATTTGTGAATCCTTGTAGCTTCACTCCCTTTGTCCACCTATACCAAAGACCAAACTGAGTGGTGTCTATGAGGTATCTCAATGCATGTTTGGCTTCCTTCCAATACAGTTTGGTTGTCTTAATCATTTCTTGACTAAGCTGGTTAAATTCATAACACATGTCTTGTTGTGTTTTCACAAAATACATAAGTGAACCCAGAAGTTGCCTGTAAATAGTAGCCTCCACTACTTCACTTGAAGTATCATTTTCCTCCCTCTAATTCCCTGCTAGAGGAGTCTGCGTGAGTTTTTTCTCTCTATGTAGAACTTATTAAGTATCACGTTGGCATAATTTCCTTAAGAGACAAACAATTCCCCATATCCTTGCCATAGTTCCATACCAAGGAAGTAATGCATGTGCCCCGGGTCCGTAATCTCAAATTCTCTTGCAATATCTTCTTTGCAATATTTGACCATCTTCTCATCCCCTGTTACAATTAAATCATTAACGTATAATAATATAATCAATAATTTACCTTCAACCACAATATGGTAAATGTTTGCATTTGCTTCACTATTGGTGAAGCCTAACTTGGTGAAATAGTTGTCGATCCTGGTGTTCCAAGCACAGGGTTCTTATTTCAATCCATACAATGCTCGCTTGAGTCAACACACATGTGACTCTCTATCAAAGGTCTCAAATCCTTCCGACTACTTAATACACACATCTTCCTCAATCACTCCATTGAGGAATGTTGTCCTCACATCCATCTAATGTATCTTCCATCCCATCTGCGCTGCAAGTGCTAAAATTGATCTGATAGAAGAGTATCTTGCTACTAGATCAAAGGTCTCCTCATAATGAATTACATCCATCTAATGTATCCTCTATCCCATCTGCACTGCAAGTGCTAAAATTGATCTGATAGAAGAGTATCTTGCTACTAGATCAAAGGTCTCCTCGTAAGGAATTACCTCCATCGAGAGAACCCCTTGGCCAAAAATTTGGCCTTATGTTTCTCAATGCTTCCGTCTATTGCTTGCTTCACCTTGTAGATCCACCTCAAACCTACCACATACTTGTTCTCTAGTCTTGGGACAACTTCCCAAACATTGTTTCTGACTATGGAAACATATTCCTCTACCATGGCATCAACCCCTACTTGTTTATGCACTGCTTCCTTGAATAAGGATGGTTTTGTCTCAATTATCTCAGTCATCATATCCATGTACCCAGTGTAGCGATCTAGTGACCTCCTTTACCTCCATTGTGATGTGGGTGCTCCCACATTCTCTCTAGAATCATGTAATAATATGTTAGCTTCCCTAGTGCACTTCTTTCCATCTCTAGATGTCTCTGCATGAGTCGGTGCTTTCTCTCTCTACTCCTTTGCATGTGGCCACTCTACATCATCCTGAGATTCCTCCTTTGGAGCCAAAAGCTCCTCATCCACATGCAACTGAAGCTCCCTCTCAAGGGAACATCCCATGGCCTTCTCTTCATTGAACTTCACATCTCTACGAAAAAAATGTCGTCCTATCAGATGAAAGATACACTCTATAGTTGTGAGGTGTATTACTGTACCCCATAAATATACCCAACTCAGTTGTCGGCTCTATATTTTTCCTTACATCCTTGGTAACCCGGAATTAAACTGATGAACTAATGATTGGGAAGTGTCACACATCTGGTTTCTTCCTTGGAAAATCTTCTTCTCGTGTACTCATCTCAAGAATTCAATGAGGACTCTTGTTCTACACCTATATAGTTTTGTTGCATGTTTCAACCCACAAGTGCAATAGTAGGCCCTGATCACAAAACATTTATCATGTAGCTCCCACAA
Source organism: Pinus taeda (assembly GCA_000404065.3). Lineage (NCBI taxonomy): Eukaryota > Viridiplantae > Streptophyta > Pinopsida > Pinales > Pinaceae > Pinus > Pinus taeda. The sequence continues at coordinate 270,515 of APFE030019220.1, forward strand.
TACTTATGTTCTTCCTCTCATCTGCCCCTTTCTACCGTGGGTTATGGGGTGTTATTTACTCCTGTCCAATGCCTTCTGATGCACATAAGTTCTTGAAATCATTTGACACATATTACCATCATTATTGTTCCTAAGAGCCTTCACATTCCTACTAGTGACTTACTCAACAAGTTATTTAAATTCACAAAATTTGGAGAATATTGGGTCTTTCTTTTTTTATTAAGAAAATCTAGCACTTACATGAGAAATCATCTACAAATATAACATAATACATGTGCTTGGTCATGGAGATTATCGAGAAATGTCCACACACATCTGAATGAACTCTTTCAAGGACTGACTATGCTCTACTGCCCTTATCATGAAAGGTGGCTTTGGTGTACTTCCCCAATCTACATGCTTTACATGTATCTCACCACTCTAGTGCACCCTTGGAAAGTCCTATAGAAATATGTTGCATGATATTCAAGGCTCCATGGTGCAAATGGCCAAGTCTTCTATGCCATAATTCACCGATGTCTTGGATTTGCACCTTCTCTACTTTTGTGCTCAAGGTAGCACAACATTCTACATCCAATTTGTAGAGGTTCTTCATTCCAACCCCGACCCTCTTCACTTGTTGCGTGGCAATATGTCTAAGGAAATCCTTTCCTTTTCTAAATATCACATTGTATCCACATCTTCCATCATAGCAACTGAAACTAAATTCTTCTTCAAACTAGGAACATACATGACAGCTTTTAATGTGAGAGGAGAACGAGACTCCCTATGACAAGTAATTGTACCGATACCATTTGCACTATACAATCTCCCATCTTGATGTTCATTTGGAGATCCTTCTCCTATAAATCACTAAAAAATTATTTGTTGCATGTCATATGGAATGAGGCTTCACTATCCAGATACTGCACACTAACCATCACTGATGTCACCAAGCATGCAATGAGTGTGAAATCAAACTCGAATTGTGAATCTATAGATTCACCTTCTGCTCCTCTTAAGGGATTCTTGCTAAACTTCTTATGCAGACACTTTGTGACATAGTGTCCCAACTCATGATAGTGAAAACATGTAATATTTGACAATTCCTTCTTCTTTCCTACCTAACCAAAATCTCCCTTGGAATGGTATTTCTTCCCTTTCCCTTTCTTTTCCCTTCCATCCAAGGCACAATTCTCCTCATCATCATGTTTGGATGAGGTTCCATCTCTGGTGTTTCACCTTATCTCTTCTTGTACCAAATCAGATCATAATCACTCCCAATTTGGTAGCTTGTCCCTCCCATTTACTGAATCCTTGTAGTTGTGCTAGCTCTTGGCAAGGCTTAGAAGTGCTAGTCTTACTAGATCATATTCAATAATTGTAATACCAACACTCCCAAGTTCATCACAACAATGGGTGAACCTACTCAGGTATTGTGGTATTGTATCACCCTTCTCCATCTTGATCTTTCAAAGTTTGTCCTTCAGTGTGAGCTTCATGTGTTCACTATTGTTCTGAAACAAGTCTATGAAGGCTTTCCACATTACATATGAGGTATCCTTCTCATGGATTTGAGACAATAAGATCTCGAATTCCTTCTAGTATGATCCTCCTCTTCTTTTCCACACATTTCTTCCACTTTGCCAGATCCTAAGCATCAGTTGTTGGATTCTTATGAATATAATTGGCTATGAATTCCTTCAACTTGTTATCAGCTTCCAACATTTCCTCCATGATGTCCTTCCATGTAATATAATTCGGGCTACGCTCAAGGGCATACTCAAGTCTCAATCCATAGAACGACATCCTGCTGGCTCAGAAGAATGATCTTACAAATAAAAAACTCGAATTCTTCTCTTCTATTGTGATTCCTGCTCTTATACCATGAATAAATTCCTTGTAGATTCAAACTGCTTATGTAATATGCTAAAACAAAATACTTGAGCCTACTCTACTCATCATCGAAAATAATTAATTGATGGAGAAATCACAAAACATGAGACAAGATTCAATCACATACTCAAATATTCTTCTAAGGGGAAATCTTGCTGCTAAAAACCCATTCTTATCTGTATTGCATTAGATTAGAAAAATAGAGAAGAAAATACAATGCTTGTTCAACCTGAACAATCTCTACACAAGTACAATCTATCTCACTTCCTCGCAAGTTGACTCTGCCCAATACTTACCCAATTTTTTTCCTTCCAAGCTCCTATTTCTTTGCGTTTTTTCTCAAGTAATTATCGCCCTATTAATTAGGGAAATCCCCATCATGAATTGTGCAATCCCTATAGTCTCTTCTTTGACTGCATGCACCACTTGTACAACTCAAACAACTATACAACTGATTGTGCATTGCCCTTGAATTCAAACCTCAACTAGTTAACTCAAATTTCATGCATGCATGAGTTAATTATGGTTGATTTATCGGTTAACTGGTTGAACACATGAAGTTGCACCCCACTACTAGACCTCCTACTAGTTCCTCCAACAATTGGAACTAGTTTAACTGACATTAACTCAATTTAACTAAATTAAATTATTACAACTCAAATTAAACTCAACCTAGGATCTTAAAATTTAGAAACCAATCTACACCAGCATAGATCCATTTTAAGCATGGATCTAACATGAGCTAAAAGGGATCAAATTTCTTCAAGTGAAAACTTACTTTAGAGTGCAAAAAAATGTGTAATTTTTCATTATTTAAATTATATTTTTGATGCAACTAATTAAACATGTATAACATATTCTTTGTTATTATAGTTGACATTTTTTTCAATTTAGAGAATATTTTCTTTTTAATTTAAGAAGGATACGTGTCAAGTCCAAATTAAGCACGGAAATACTTACACATCACCTTCACACTAGCCTGTAGAGTGAGCCTTTCGGCTCAATGACTCAAGTTAGGCCCTTGACTCAAATTAATTGAGGCAACAAATTGAATTTAACTTAATTAACTCATTCTTGTTGTCTTGTGATGTGGAATTACAATTTTCTCCTAATTTAATTTAAGGGAAAATTAAATCAAGATTTTCCTGTTTCCATTTTCAACATGGACTATTAAGTGTTGTTGCAGCTATGTGGAAAGGGCATAGAACCTACATGGTGATTCTCAAATGAATCCTAAATTATTATTATGATATATGCATTAATGACCTATAGCTTCAATGTTTTCCATGTGTTTGATAGAATGTTTGTTATGGATTAGGTAGTTTAGGTCAAGTTTTTTGTTCAAGATTGGATGTTTAGCTTCATTATCATGTTAATTATGATTCTTGAAAGTCTCAGGGAATTATCGGTAGTGGTATGGAGGCTAGCCTAAAAAGGTGGAATAGATCCTGGGAGTGCATGCTCAGAACTGAATATTTTAGGTCATAATTGTTTGCAGTTAGGCTTATGAGTGTGGTTATAGCCTCATAACCACATGCATGCTTTATTATGGGTGCAGTTGTTGGCCCAGGGTAGAGAAAAAGGGTTATAGCTTAGGGTTTGGTCACCTAGGGTGGTTTTTCAACCTCTAGGTGACATGTAGTCACTGTAGGATGTCAATATGTGGTTATTTTGTAGGCTCCACTTCTTTGATGGGAACTAGGGGGTTAGTTTAGGTCATAGTGATACTAGTCTCATGTTTAACTTAACACATTTTTGAAATTGGGTAAATGTGGGAGGAGGCATTACATAATTTTTCTCACCTTGGTAACGGTAAAAGCTAAAACATATCACATACCATATTTTCTATCAACTTCGAAATTCAAATTCGCTAAGAAGATTTAAATATTACACTGGTAGTTTATTGTAAATGGTAGAATGTATATTTTGTACTCAAAGCATGTGAAATGTTTTACTATTACACATGTAGTATATCATTCATAAACTTATAACATGATCTAGTAATCCAATCTATTATGTGATTTATTACCCTTATACTCGTAGTTAACATTATATCAATGGTTATATTAGTACCAATGAACAAGAGGTATTACTTTGAATATTAGTTAATTGAACTTGCACATAGCTTTGTCTAGCCTATCATGCTACTTGCACTACCTTATCTCTTTCAGTGGTCATGGTGTTTAGCTTAGTTTTAACTTGACAAATTATCTCTCTCATATCAATCACACTTCATTCAAAATAGGGTAAACCTGCTTGTTACAACGCCAAGATCAATCCAAAGCCCTAATTTATGATGAACACGACAAGACCTACCTGCATAAGTTTTTTCACCCTTCTATGATCAACTTGTTACATTTCCCAGGCATAACAGTTTTTTCTAGAGTTGAAAAATACAATTTTGTAAATGTACCAATGTCATGTAGATTGATTTTATCACGTGATAAATAAAGAAAATATTCTAACATAATGAAAGAGACCAGCCCAAGTAAACTTGCAAAAGTAATGTAAGATGGGAAAATTCAAGGTCATGATCTCCATAATATGTTGCAGCATGTTGGACACCTAATCCTAAAGGGTTAGCGTGGAAGCCGAATGGACGAGCAGTCCAAGGGACCTTGGGATGTGAATCCCAACGGTCACCATATTGTACTATAAATGTACATCTTATGTGAATAAAAATTGTACTGAATGATTCATCTTTCCTATTGTTTTCTCATTTGCTCTTGCTGTCCATGTCTGTTTAACATGGTATCAGAGCCATGATGTGTGGCCTGTGTAGTTTTCTTCCTAAGCGTTTATCCTTTAGTTAAAAAAATGAGATGTTGTTATTCCCTGAGCAACTACTCTGAGCTGCCTTGAATAGTGCTGACCTAGCCTTCATTACCTGCGCTCTGTCTGCCACACCTGTGTTGCCCTGACATATTCTATTTATGATTTCTGCATACCCTCAGAGCCCAAGCCGTTTCATATTCCATGACCAGCCTGACACCTCTGTCCATAACGCGCTACTCTTCAACGTTTGAATGTCATAATGGTAACTGTGGCTGTTTGAATTTCATAATGGTGGCACGCTGTCTGCATAACGCTTTGGTATTAAACAGCGTTTGAGTTTTGAATGTGTATTAACGCTGTGGTTTGAATGAGTATTAAAACTGTGGTTGTATGCGTAGGATGATCTGCTCAGTGGTATATGCGTTGAAATAAACTATGATGAGTTTGCAGCAATGATGAGAAAAGGAACCCCGGACGTAAATCCCAAAAAGAGACGCTGAGATATTTATATGACGGGGCTCCAAGACATAAATGCTTTCCGAGTAAATTGCTTCTATGCCGTTCTAGGTTCCTGTGATGAGTTCTTTATTGTTGTGATCACAATTGTGTCAGTCACAACATGAACCCGTTACATAAACGTTTTCAAGGATAACAAATCAGAAGTCAGAATTTATGAAATAATTGATTCCCTCTTTTGTACAGCTTGTTCTAGGGGCATTTGCGAAGGTTGTTACAGGGCAACCTCTCCTCCGGGATCATTTAAGCCTTTGCTGTTTGTTTGTTGAGAGATGGTATTCTTGGTGCATATTAACCATGAGGCTGCAACATGAAGCTGATTTCTTTTCCTAAATCAAAGAGCTTGGAGAGATCATTTTGTTTGCTATAGTTGTATTGCAGTTGGCTAATAAAGTGTTTGTAATTATGTTTTGGCCTGATTGCTGTGGAAGGTGTCCAGCCATATTGTAAGGTCGCTCTTTCTTTGGGAACGTAAGCGCATCTGGTGTAATGGTATCAAAAGCCTCTATCGTTCTGCCACACCTGCGCTGCCGTGAATTCGCTCAGAATCCAAAACCGTTCCATCTTCCTGCGCCTCTGGACTCTGTCAATTAACGCATCTGTCATCTGTATTGACGCATCTGTGCTCCACGAAACCCTGTGCTCACAAACCCTATCCTAGATCTTGTGCTGCAGAAAGCGACGGAGGTTGACTGAATGCAGAGAGGTGAACCCTCGTGAAGGAAAGCTCTTGTTTTGAAAACTGCTTGTTTCATTGATCACTCTGTTCACTGAAGGGCGGCGGCCTCTTCGTGTGTGGAGAAGAAAAGTTGAGAGCTTCTGCAAAAAGTTGAGAGCTTCTGCAAAAAGTTGAGAGCAGTATTTATATTTTGAAAATAAGAGGACCGAAGTCGGCATTTGTCACTTTCCTCGTTCATAGGAGTTGTGGAAATAATTGTAATTGTAAAATCTGCTTGAGTTTATAAAACCACAAATGAAGAGTGAGATTTCATGTTATTTCCATTAATGATTAAAATAAGTTTAATCTGAGACCGCGAGAGGATCTAAGCTCATCAGTCGGGTGCGGAGTAGGCGGAGTGTTGGGTAGTTTAAGCCATGTAAGGCAGCAGGCCTTTTCTTGGCAACTTTCGAGTGTTTGAATAAATATGTATGGAGGCATATTGTCTGGAATGCGTTATTAATTTTTTGAACAGCGTTTGAGTTTTTCAATATGTTATTAATTCAAAGTTGTGGTTTGAATAATATTCGCATTGTTTGAATATATATTTTCGACACTACCGTACAAGAGGACTCGCCCAAGTTGGTTGAAGATTTCATCTCAAGATGTCGAAGATAATATTTGCAAGTTTTCCAAGAGAGGTTTGACGCCATCACAAATTGGTGTGATTCTCCGTGACTCCCATGGAATTGCACAGGTGAAGAGTGTCACTGGCAGTAAAGTCCTGCCAATACTAAAGGCTCACGGCCTTGCACCAGAAATACTTGAGGATCTGTACCATCTTATTAAGAAGCCGGTTGCTGTCAGTAAGCATCTTGAGAGGAATCATAATGATAAAGATTCCAAGTTCCGACTTATTTTAGTGGAGAGCGATAACGATGCATGCGTAGAACATGCTCAGATATTCGGCGATCAACATCGGGATCCATTTGATCAAGAAAAATAAATAGCAGATCAAAACGAGAGAGTAAAGAATCTGGAAGACCAATATTCCTGGTTGGAGTAAGTGAGCGGTCGTATGTGCCATATATAGGATTTGCACCAGCAACCACACTACAACGTGCATTAAGTGATGCGTGGATGCCAGCTTTAGCAATTGTTATTGTCTGTTGCTCCATAACCTCTTGGATGGACGCACGATCTTGATCACTCATCTTATAAAATTCATCAATGCAAACAACACCACGGTCTACCAAAACCATTGCTCCAGCTTCTAACCGGCGTTCACCCGTTTCTTGGTCAGAAGTTCCCGAAGTCCGCTCAGCAACATATATGCTCACTGTCACTGTGATATACAAGAAACAATATGTTGTGTTGTGTGTCATAGGTCTGCATGAAAACACTTCTTGTGCGTAAAGTTTAGGAGCCAGGAAGTCATTGGAATTCAGGAGCTCGCATTGGAATAAAATTGCTGAAGACCGTGCTTGTCATACTTAGGTGTTTGAAACCACTACTATACAATGTCAGGAAAAAAAAAGTTGCTCTTAGGGTGTACTGATATCTAAAGGAATGTGCATTGGAGGCTAAAACAACAACAACAAAAAAAAGGGGAGTGTATTTTTGGTCATTTGATTGTTTTTACAAATACATTGATGATTTGATTGTTTGAATAATGGAGAAAAATCATGGATTATTAGAGCTATTAAGCACTCTAATCTTATCTACTGATGGAAGTATAGTTAAAGTCAACAAAAACACTCTCAGAGATATTCAAAAATCTTTACAATATGCATAGGAAAAGATTGAGTTTTTGCAGCTTGAGACAAAGCTGCAGCAAGAAGAACTACAGCAATGGAGTCATCTTTCTGAACCTGTTTCTGTTCAGAAGATTGAAACAGACTCCCATAAACAGCAAGTCAATAATGTTCCTGTTCATTTAAATAAAGCAGCAGTTTTACATGCAGATGCAGAAGTTCAGTCTGCACTTCCCAAGCCCATCATCAGACCTTGGGAACAGCTTGTCCACAACAAGCACAGAATCGGTCTTGGATATGACAAGGACTTGTCCTTTCATATTCCAGACTACTCAAAACCCATTGAGTTTCAAAGTGCTGGTTTCATTAATGACAGTTCACCTGCTCCTCATGACAGTTCAGCTTCAGCTATTCCAGACTCTGCTCCTCTTCCATAGCAGCAACAACAACAACAGATCGTGAAATGCCAACACTGTGATTGAGTTGGCCATTTGAAAGATCATTGTTTTGATCTTCATCCATGTAAGCACTGTCATAAAACCACCCATTCTTCACACAGATGCTTCAAAAACAAACACCTTGCAAGAACAAAGATTCATCTAGGATGGATCGCTTCTTGGCAATGGGCATCAACAGCCAAGAAGATATTTCAAACACATGTCAGAACTTGTTCCAGAATATTGAACAGTCTTGCAGTTGAGTTTTTTCCATCTTCTCACCTTGTATCTGACAGGGGGGGAAATGATGGTCATCTACAAGCTTCAAAGCCACATCAAGCGAGCCTGAGCCACAACCTGCCACACCAGCTTCAGAGTTGTAGCCAGAGACAAAGATGCCTGAACATGCCTTCAGTTAGCGATGTGGGACACTTCCTCTAGCAGAAGACTTACAGCTTCTTGCCAGTTTCGGAAGAGTTCCGGAGACAAAATTGAGAACACTTCCTCTAGCATAAGACTTACAGCTTCTTGCCAGTTTTGGAAGAGTTCCAGGAAATGCATTAAGCATTCCAGAGTTGTTGGTCATCCTTAAACCATCACAGGTTGAGACTTCCCTTTTCAGGTTGAAGTTTTACCTTTTATGCAGGGTGAGACCTCCCTTTTATGGTTGAAGGTTTCCCTCTTTAAACAATAGGATCACTTCCTCTAGCAAGAAGACTCCAACTTCTTGCCAGTTTTGGAAGAGTTCCGGGAACTGCACTAAGCGTTCCAGTGTTGGTGGCCATCCTTAAACCACCGCCCTTTATACCAACATTTCAGAGAGCACATTCA